>CATKHJ010061991.1:0-25747 GCA_949750685.1 Vernicia montana
CAAAGCAATAAAAGAAACTAAGCTAAAAGAAAACTAGCAATAAAAGAAACTAAGCTAAAAGAAAAACTATAAGCAAACAAAAGCAAGCAAAGAAATCAAAACAAACTTCAAAACAAACAAATAAATAAATGAAAAAAGAAGAAAATAAATACCTTTTGATGACGATGCTTCGGGACGTATGGACGGAGCGGGCGACCGGATCGTAATTCCACCTTGACTTGACTCGGCGGAACCAAAACCTCCTAATGGCTACTCAGACGGCTCTTAGGACTCTCTCGAACTGGCTTGAGAGAACCCACAGACCACCCAAAAAGAACAAAGCTTTGAACTAAAAGGCAGCTCTTTTCGAACCAAGCCTTTAAGAAAGCTAGCTTTTTAACCAATTAGGCTTGATTTTAGCTAGTTTTGTGTGTTCACTTGTGTAGAAGTGAGTTGGGGGGGCTAGTTTATATAGGAATAGCAGCTAGGGAAGTTTTTGTGTTTTTCTGATGTGGGATTTAGCATTCTGAAGCTCGAAATCGCACACAGGGCTTCTGGAACCGCACACGAAGCTTCTGGGACCGCACAGCAGAAGATGGACCGCACAGGGCAGAGGGAACTACACAGGTCATGTGCGGTCCCTGGAGGGCCCTGTGCGGTCCTCTAGGTCAGACGGGCCGGTTCGTCGAATTTTTTGACCCTTTCTTGTCCGTTTCAGTTTTCGAGGCTTAATTGCATGTCCGAGAGTTCAGGCGATGCAAAATTCAGGGTTCACAGACATAAACAGTCTTGCAAGGTCAGGAAAAGTTACTTTAAGGCACATGCATGAAATCATGAGAATCTTGATTACCTTTTTTTTTTTTTTTTTTTTAATTTTAAATATGATAAGTTATCTTTTAAATATTCATATGTAAATGATTAGCTTACAAGGTTAGGGTTATGAGAAAGTTTAAGTAATGAATAAACCAAATACAAGTTAAATAAATAACTAATTAAATCATGTTATATATTCTACTTATAGCTCTTAGAGTTAAGGCTAAGGAAGGGAACCATAATAAAAGCGACCATCATTTATGCTTCTTAAAGAAAAGGAAGTTAAGATTTAGAGTGTAGCTATCGAGGTGAGTAAATATTATGTGTTGTGCCTCCATCATAAAAAATAAACAATTAAATTTACATGATTCACAAAGCTGCATTTTATGCCATCACGAATTTCAAAGTTTTCACGAAACAACTTTCTGTAACAAGATAGATTTTTTGTTTTCATGACAAGGAACTATTTTATTTCAACTTATAAATTCATAACTTGACATGTGTTAAGTATTTAAAGATTTCAAAACTTTGGGTTTAAAGTTCATGATTTTAAAGATAAGGGATTTATTAAAATCTTGAATTTACAAGATTTATGAAATTCAAATTTATCAAGTTCATGAAGTATTAAAGGAAGATATTTCAAGCTTTGAGAAATTACAAGTTTACTCATGATTATGAAATTACAAGCTATGTGCAATATCAATATATTATGTTTATAAAGTTGCAAGATTTGATTTAGTACTATTATTATTCATGTTATAAATTGTAAGATGTGACTGTGAACAGTGTAACAGAAGTCTTCTACTGATGGGAGTTCTATCAAATTATGTGCACATGGTAGCCTATTTGATAGGGCAAAGATTATCAAGGTTCCACCCTAGGGGACCAAGGCCTAAGGCACGAGTACTTGATTAGTTCTTACGCTTAAGAAAGAAATTACGATATGGGGACAATGGCATGATCCCGCCCATGAAAGCTATGTGAAAAGATAAGATTACTAGAAGACTTCTTATCTCATATGTGAACATTCACAAGTTAATATGTTATTATGTTTTATCAAGTTAACTAGAAAATGATTTTTGTTTTAAAATGAACAAATTATGAATAGTGCATATTTATTTCTTCATCACATTTTTATATTACAACTATTTTATTTAAAATTTCATATTTACAAAATTTTAACACATGTCTTCATTCTCGACATGATGCATGATATTTATTCACTGAGTTATATACTCACCCGTTTTTCCTCCAAAACTTTTAGGTATAATTAGTGCAGCTGCGTTCCTCACACTTTGCTCTCCGTCGAGGAACTACCAATTAGAGTAAAATCTATTCTTTAAAATATTTCGATTCTTAGTTGCTCCATGGGTATAGAAGTTAAAGTAGTGTTTTGAAAGTGATAAGTTATCCATGTAGTATATAGTATGTATATTAAATTGATTAAAACTCATTATTTATATATGTATATGTTATGCATGATTTGAGCCAATTGAGCTTCAAGTATGCACGATTATGTGCTCTTACATGTATGAGATATTGAATAGCTCATATAAATAGTAAAGTAAATATACATGTGTTGCTAAGTAAAAGCATGATAAATCTTATGATATAATTATGATGATTATGTTGAGGATGTGATGACAATCATGTGATGTGTTTGGTTTTGAAGCAAGGACATAAGGCGGGTATTGGAAATGCATTTTATGCAGGTTGCGTTATCTTAGGAATGTTGTAGTTGTAGCCATTATGCTACTGGATTCTATTTAGATGTTTAAATTCATGGGTTCTACGGGTGGTTGGTGTCCTTATGGCTATCTATGCTTTAGTACCATCGTAACTCAGAAGTTGGGTCGTGACAAAAGTGGTATCAGAGCAAAAATTTATAAGTTTAGAATAGACTATAAGATTACATGTGTCATAAGTATTAAGAAATACCATGGAGCATAGAATATTCCATCTCGTCAGTTGAAATCTTCCTTTGTGTCAATTCAGCGTTATCCGTATATGTTAACTCACTATATATATGTGTGTGCGTGTTATAATTTTATCTATGTGGTTGTTATATAAATGTTGTGTGGAAGCATTATGGAAAGCAGTGTAGAGTCTTACCCACCTGGGGTCAGAAATCTAGTCGCGACAGACTCTTCATTATCTTCTAGCTCATTTCTCTCCATTTTGACCTCCCTTAGTTCATTTTCCTCATGATATTCCTTTAAGACCTCCTTTGGATCCTCCTTTACATGATCTCTCTGTGGTTTTACATTTTCTAGTTTTGTTCCTTTCATAAAGAGAACAAGGGTGGAAGTTGTATCTATGGTTTCATTCGACGCCTCTATCCATTCATGATAATTTCCTCAATAGAATATTAGGGGAAGATGCAATGGACCGAGGCCCAAAACGGAGAATGGAGTCACCACCTAGTTTTTAAAAACTATGAAAACGGTGACTAGGATCCCTAGCTTATTACCTAACCACTCAAATCATAGATTATGAGTAAGGAAGTTGGGTACGGTTCTGGGAAGGTGTTAGGCACCCAGGCCATCCATCTGTGAGGTTGGCTTTCACTGTTTGGTCAGTTTAATACAGACTTTTTTTAGGCTTTTTGGGCTTTTTATTATATGCATGTCACGACCCAACTTTTGAGCCGTGACGGTCCTAGGACATGGATAGCCGTAAGGGCACTAACCACTAGTAGAACTTGTGAGCACTAGCAATCAAACACCAATTGGTAGCATAATGGCTACAACTATAACAATACCCAAGGATCACAACCTGAATTAAAGAAACACTTACAAATCCACCACCCTTATATCATCAACTTCATATGCAATATCACAAATCTCCAATAATCATCAACTTGTAATTCACATTTCATAAATATTTATATATATATTCACATATCATTGTTTATAAACCACATACTAACATTCTACAAACCACACTATCCATGGAGTATCTAGATTTATATATACATACATTCATATTTTATGAACAATATAGAAAAAGAAGTTTTTCTTCATCTAACCCCAAGCTTCAAGTGAGGTAGGAACTTGAGTTTCAATTTATATACTTTTAACTTCTTGTAAAAAAAATTAGGGAATGGAGATGAATAAACTCAGTGAGTGATAAATATACTGTCATACTTATGAGACCAAGTGTGCAAAGTTTGTTCATAAGAATGGTATTTATTTCTCATACAAAGAACAAATAGATTCAAGCTTATCGAATCAAATGGCAAGTAGCAAATAACATTTATGTCACATATATCAAGTAACATTTAGTCATATGGAATACATATCAATTTTTTAAGTAGAAATCATACAATTAGAAGCGGAGTGTTTCCCTACAATCTTCAATCTTCAATATTATAAGGCATGAGACGGGACAAGTCTCATAGCTAGGACGTTATATTCTTCCTAACTAGAGTTCAGATGTTATACCTCATCTGTGGATACAGTGTGCACACAGCCTGATATTAATTCACATTAATAGGGGATTTCTGCTTTACAACTCAGGGTTTCTCATATAAGAAATGTTAGTAGTAAAGGGTTGATGACACATCTTCGATAATAATGATCATTTCACATCTTCAATACACATTGTATCAATGGGTTCTCATAGAAATAATTTCAAGTACAATATTAAGTCAATTGGGAATATTACATAAGTCATATATTAAAGGTGCGATGAACAAATATCAAGGAAACAAAGTCAAAAGTATAATAGTATACTTTCACTCACCTTAAACCAGTGTACTTCTTTACAACTAACGAAACGTGTGCTCACACTCTTCTTGATCACCCTCTCCCCTTGTATCACCTCGAGGAGCTAATATTAATTAATTGCATATTAATAATTTAATTAATTTAATTGTTACTTATTATCATATAAATAATTCTAATCTCATAAGTTCTTTAGCTAATTTTTATAATTAATTCACATTACTGGTTTGAATTCTTATTAATACCAAATTAGAATATTAACTACAATTTAATCCATCACTAATATCGATATTACCTTTTAATCCCTAATTATTTATTGATTTTTTGACACCTAACCAATGGTTAATTAATCAATTTTCACATTTTTATATATCTCAATTAATTCATTTTAACTTAAAATAAAATAAATTTCAATTTCCTATTTTTC
The DNA here is from genome assembly GCA_949750685.1 of Vernicia montana. Taxonomy (NCBI): domain Eukaryota; kingdom Viridiplantae; phylum Streptophyta; class Magnoliopsida; order Malpighiales; family Euphorbiaceae; genus Vernicia; species Vernicia montana. Next base: position 4,945 of record CATKHJ010061991.1, read on the forward strand.
CTAATCTTAATTAAAGCCCTAATTACAATTTAAATAACAACTCAACTAATTAATGAATTAAAAATCAAATTCTAACCAAACAACCTCTAATATACCTTAAATACATCAAAACATACTAATTTCATTTTGTTACTATTTCAATTCCATTTGGCCGAGAATATATATATGCTTCAACTTCCAATCAATTCTTTTGCTAATTCATATATTTTACTTTCAATTCAATTAATAATCCACCTAATCAAGCTTAATCCATACTTATACAAAATTTATATTCACCATCACCCAAAGTCCAACCAATTTCTTATCAATTAAATTCTTTAATTTCCAATTTACTTACTAATTCATTTATTTAGACTTATTTTACCCTCAATTAAATCATATCTAATTAAACCAATTTCTTATTCATTTGAATTTAAAAAAATATTTTCAATAAGTTTCCTTAATTCTCATTTGTTGGTTGAATACCTTCCATTTACAACCTAAAGAATTTCCTTCAAATTCTAAGAATTCAACATTTAATTCACCATCCATATACTTAATCTAGCATTCCTTTGTTTATTTAGCCATTTTCTTCAAGAATGGTCGAGAACCATCAACCAAATAACCCAACCAATTTCAATATGCAACTAACAATAATAAAAGAAAACTACATATACTTTACTATATTATAACTACAAAGCTTAAAATTTGATTTGGTTACCTTATATTGAATTTTTCTTCACTTGGATTTAAGATGGCTGAAGCTCTCTTTCAAACTTTCTTTGCTCTTTCCTTCTTTCTTTACTTAAGTGTTTAGTAGAGGAATATGGAAGAATGGACAGGAATTTGCTGTAGAAGAAATGAACTTTTATTGATTTAACTTTAGCAGAAAACATGTGTGATCAAATAATTGGTTTAATTGTTTATTATTTTACTTATTTGTTCATTTTTTTTCTTCTAGAGAATTCCACCAAACACTACTTTCTTTCATTTTCATTTTATTATTATTATTATTATTATTATTATTTGTTTCTAGGTTATATATATTTTTATTAGCTTTTAATAATTTCTACAAAATATCCACCATATATATATTAATTAATCTCTATATTCAAGCATTTCTTTTACTAAACAAATAATATTTAATTCATTAAATATTTATGCTTCCTAATTACTAGTCTACTTAAAATTAATTATTTTGTTTAACCAATTTCTAAAAATTCCAATAAATTCTCATTTCTAGTATTTATTTTTACACCTTAATTTATTCATACTAGTCTATATTCCTATCCCGAAATAATGAATTGAGTTCGTATAGGCATTTTGGATGCTGGTATTGAAATAGCTTTTCTCGCTATATTTTCGAAAACGAAACTCTATATTTCAAATCTTAACCCAAGGCTTTAATTATATTATTCTATAAATTTTATGAATTAGAACACATATATTACAATTAAGCACATTTAATGGAACTGGACTAATAAAGACCTAGGGTATTACAATGCAATAGTTATATCACATTAATAGTTCACCCTATTACATAAATTGACATTATTTAACACTTCAGCATGCCTTTCAAACAATTCTTAATCAATTATGAAGTGTTCAATCTTACCAACTTATCATGCCAATTTGCCTTTTGGTGAGTTTCTAAACATGCAATTTAGGCTTTATAATTCAATTAATCCTAAATATGCTTTAGGTGTCTACATTTTTTAATTCAACAAAGTATCATGTGAGGCATAGAACAAATTTGAAAGTGATTAAACCTAAATCATGCATACTAAAACACAATCAACCTAAACATGCCAAATTACTAGTTAATTAATTAACAAATTATTTGATCCTAAAATCATGCAACTCTAAGTGAGAAGGATTCATTTTAGGTTAACTACATGCATAATGCCCTTATTTACCAAGTTGCATGCTTAGTGATCAAACATTCAAATCCTAAGTCTAGAGCAATTATTTCGGGATTAGGGGGAAGGGCTTCTTCGAAAGGTGAAGGATTAAATAATTACATATAAAATAAATAAATAAATAAAAAAAACCTAAACCTAATTAAATTATTACATTCCCATAAGAAATAAACAGAAGAAAAATTAAATAAATTAACCTACTGAAAAATAAAGAACGACTGGATCTAAAAAGAACGAAAAAAGGGGTTGGACTGAAGAGCCCATCCAATGAGCGTACACAAGGTTGTACGCCCCTAGGGTGTGCGCCCCTTGTCTCTTAGGGGTTCTTCGGCGCTTCCTCGAATTATGTCTCGAGTCCGTTCTGATGCTCCTTTCGCTATCCTTTGCGCCCAAAAACCCAGAATTTCACCAACTAGAAGCCTCAAGACTCAACAAAACTCAATCAAAAGGTTAGAATCATGCAAGAACAAGTTAAAGCATACAAACTCAACTAGAAATTCAATTTTGATCTTCCTAATCTAATCATGTCATAATCACTTTCTGGTCTAATTAGAACAACAAAATTCATAAGATTATAAATAATAGGATTCAATCATCAATTAAACAAAACATCAAACATGGAATCAAAATTAAAGGAAAAGAAAATAAAAAAAATGAAACAAAAGAAATTAAGGTTTGGTTTTAATCTCCTTTTGTTTCTGTTACTCAAGGTTAATATGTATAAATATAATGAAATCTGAATCATACTTCCTGTTAAAGGAAAATATCATTGTCGAAAATCAAATGGACAATATGCATTATGTTGGAAATTATGCAAAACACAAACAATGCATAGTATGGCAAATGAATCAATCAAATATTGATGTAATTAAAATTTAAATAGAAAGGGATCATGAACTGGTATTGACCCTCTTCAATCATAAGAGGAAAAATATGCATGAATTAGATGTTTATATGTAATTGAACATAAAAACTAAAATTAAATTAAAACCCCCATTCTCTGACCTATTCCTTGGCAAAATCATACCCTTGGAGGGTGTGAAGCAATGGGAATCCTTGGCTAAAGGGAATTAAGCCCTTAGGTTCACAGATTACTCATACCTTTTGTGTTCTTGCTTGCATCTTGATTCACAATAGTTCTTAGGTCTTTTTTTTTTTTTTTTTGTCTTTTGATCTTTCTTTTGAAATGAAAAAGTTCAGAGGAAAGTATTTTTTTAGAGACTCCAATTTGTGGTCCAAATGCTCAGAAAAAGTTCCTTTTTTTATCAGAATGGCCTCCCCCAATTGGATAATTTTTTTCCTTTTTATATCATTTTTGAAAATTTCCCATCAAATCAAAAGATTTTGATTTTTAAAATCTAAAATCAGTTTTGTAGTGATCTTGATGCTCCCCAATCCTCTCTGAACGGATTCTGAGGGATTATGGTGATTTAAAATATTTTAAAATTCAAAAATATTTGAAAATTTTGAAAAATTAGGTCTGTCAGCAACAAGGGGCATGTGGGCGAGGCACGCAAGGGGTGCACAACTCGCTTGTACACCTTTTGCTCAACAAAGGTGCAGAAAATGAGTTTTTCCACCTTTAATGTACTAAAACATAATTTTTCTTTCCCTTGAGGACCAAAATATAATTTTAAAAAATTCATGTTAAACCTCCAAATTTCAAGGATTTAATTGGTTAAAACCAAAAAACTCCAAATGAACTCTAAATCTTTCCAATTTAAACCATTTTCTAAATCATTTTCAATAAAGTCCAAAAACCTTTCAATTTGACCAAAAAACTGCATTGTGAATCAACCTCCAAGCATAAACCAACCGTTCCTCATAATCAGGCTCCAGAGTTGAAAATTAAGCGTTTACAGTTTGCCCCTATTTTGGCTTACTTTATTTCACAAAGTAAGCTAAAGTACGAACCAACTCCAACTTAGTTTTCCTTCCTACTCACACATACTAACTAAATCGCTTGATGTTAGTCGGACACAATACACGCATATTAACCTGATTGAATCTCTTGATTTTAGTTGAACGCCCTTTACTTGAACTCTTTATGACTGACTTTGTCTGATCTCTTTAATCCAATGCGTCGTAACTAGGTTTCTAGCCCTAGGTGGATGGACCATGCACTGCTTTTCAATAGAACATTGAGGGATACAAGCATTTTCCAAATTTAAATCATTTACGAATCATTTTCAATTAAGTCCAAAAACCTTTCAATTTGACCCAAAAACTATATTGTGAATCAACCTCTAAGTAGAAACCAACCGTTCCCCATAATCGGGCTTCATGATTGAAAATTAAGCGTTCACAGTTTTTCCCTACTTTGACTTACTTTGTTTCACAAAGTAAGGCAAAGTATGAACCAGCTCCAACTTAATTTTTCTTCCGACTCACACACATTGACTGAATCACTCGACGTTAGTCGGACACAACATACACATACTAACCTGACTGAATTGCTTGATTTCAATCGAACTCCCTTTACTTAAACTCTTTCTAGCTGACTTTGTCTGATATCTTTAATCCAATGTGTCGCGACTAGGTTTCTAGCCCCGAGTGGATGGATCCTGCACTGCTTTCTAATAGAATATTAAGGGATAGAAGCAATGAGTCGAGGCCCAAAACGGAGAAAGGAGTAGTCACTTAGTTTTTAAAAACTAGAAAAATGGTGACTATGATCCCTAGCTCATTATCTAACCACCCAAATAAGAGATTATGGGTAAAGAAGTTAGGTACGGTCCTGGGAAGGTTTTAGGCACCCAGGCCGCCCAACTGTGAGGCTAGCTTCCACTGTTTGGTCTCATTAATGCAGGCTTTCATTAGGCTTTTTGAGCTTTTGTTTATATGACAATTATATCACAACATTGATTCACCCCATTACATAATTAGTATTATTTAACACTTCAGCATGACTTTAAACATATCTGATCCGGTTATGAAGCATTCAAATATTACAAATTTATCATGCTTTTTGTCTTTTGGTGGGTTGCTAACATGCCACATGTCTCTTAATTCATTAACCCTAAAACATGCTTTGATTTCTACCAATTTTATTTAACAAAATCGTCATGCTTCCATGGAACAAACCAAAAAATGGTAAATGCCTAAGTCATGCATACTACAAAACAACCAACCTAACATGCCAAATCTAGTTAATTAATTAATCAAATTATTTAACCTAAAGCATCATGCAATTCTAAGTGTTAAAGGTTCATTTTAAGGTCAAATTACATGCATAAAATTCTTTAATTACCAAGTTGCATTCAAGTGATCAAACATTCAATTCCTAAGTCTAATTAAACTAAATTAAAGGGAAATGGGTAATTAAATGGCCTTTTATAATCCCAAAAATAATGAAAATAAACAAAACCTAAATCTAATTAAATAATTACATCTCCAAAATGAATACACAGAAAGATTAAACTAATTCCAAGCCTTCAGGAACAAAAATGGGATGCTAGAATCGAAAGGGCGCACAGATGGCGCCTCTAGCTATGGTGTGCGCCCCTAACACCTAGGTGGTTCTTATACGCTCTTATGTTTTAACTCTGATTATGTTTCGGTTTGTTTTTGATGGTCCCTTTTGAGGTATTCTCCGTATAAGATGCAAGAAAATGACTTACCAAGGTACCGATTTACATCCAAACTCAAACAAACATAAACATGAATAAGCAAGAAAAATTAACCAAAATATAATTTCCAAATGAACAAGAACTCAATTATGATTTTCTATTCTAATCATGTCATGGATCCATTCTTTCTCCAAGATAATTTAAACTAACAAAAATAAATGAAGAGTACAAGAACTTGTGAAAATAAAATCAAAGGAATGATTAAAATAAGGGAAAAACTAGAATAATGTGAAACAAGGTTGATCAAGAACTTGTCTTAATCCCCCATTGTTTCTGTAGATCAAAACTAACCTTCATGTATATATAAGGAGAAAGTAGAAACCACCTATCAAATCCATAAAGCATACTCACATATAATCAAATTAAAAGAATAAAAATGGATTTCTATTTAAACCAAATAAATATCACATATGATGGCAAACAATTAAAAGAATTTATAATCAAAGACTAAAGGAGAGAGGATCAAGAACTAGTCTTAACCCTCTCTATTCACCCATAATCATAATCATAAACATATAATTAAGCAAGGATTACTGAATTAAAGAAAATAGAAAAATATATGCATGAAGTAAATGAATATGCCTTAAAGAACATAAAAACTTAAATTAAATTGAAAACCCCCATTCTCTAGCCTATCTCTTGGCAAAACCATACCTTGGGAGGGTATGAAGCAATGGGAATTCTTGGTTAAAGGAAGGTTCACAGATTAAACATACCTTATGTGTTCTTGCTTGTAACTTGATCCACAATAGTTCTTAGGTCTCTTTTTTTTGTATTTTTTTTGTTTGTTTGAAAATGGTAGTTTTTCCTAGTCTAGAGAAGTTCAAAGAAAATCTCAGAAGCTCAAAGTCAAGTCCCAGATGATTTGAATTGGCCTCCCCCTCAAAAAAGGATAATTTTCCCTTTTATGTCATTTTTGAATTTTTTAGGATTTTTCTTATTTTTGAAATAAAAATCTATTTAAAATGATTTCTCATCCTCCCCAATCCTCTCAGAATGGATTATAAGGGATTGGACTAGTTTAAAATATTTTCAAATTCAAAAACCTTCAAAAAAGTAAAAAAAATGGTCTGTCAGCAACAACCCAAGCGCTCTTGCGAGGCACACAAGGGGCGCACAAGGGGTTGTGTGCCCCTTGCCTCAGTTAGCTAGGGGTGCACAATGGGGTTGTGCACCTTTTGCTTAGAAAGGGTGCAAAATTCAGCTTTTGTCTACTTTCAGGGACTAAACCATAATTTTTCCCTCCCTTGAGGACCAAAGTGTAATTTTTAAAATTTATTTTAAACCTCCAAATTTCAAGGGTTTAATCCATTGAAACCAAAAAATTCCAATTGAACTCCAAATCTTTATAATTGGACCCATTTTCCAAAACATTTTCAATTAAGTCCAAAACTCTTTCAATTTTGACCCAAAAATCGCATTGTGAATCAACCTCCAAGTGTAATGTAACATCCCAACCCTATATTTTCTATGAGTGTCGAGATTGAAGGATCGAGACGTGTTAGGAGCTTAACGGTATATTTGAGGAGGAAGTTAAGATTCTTAAAGTACGGATGAACGGTGAACTAACTAGACATTATAAAGGTGATTTGTATGTAGCATGTAAGAGAAAATTTTGATACGATGAGAAAAATTAACTTTAGAATAAATGGAGTAATTTCGGTACTAATGGAATTAGTAATGTGAATGATGATTTGAGATTTCATATGAATATGAATTGTTACTTAAAGATTATGGATTATAGTTGTAAGTGAGTTTATGTAATAATATGATGCAGGAGATTGTTCATTAATGAAAGGATTAAGATGAGTAGTGGTGTGATAATCGTTTATAGAGGCAAATGTTTGAAGCCTAGCAAATGCATGTTCATGAGGTGATGAGTGAGTAAGGCTTAAGAAGTATATGTTGAGTGTTTGTTAAGTGTATTTTCGGTATCCAATACCGTATTCGAGGAATCAATGGACTTTTAGCTGTCTCTAAAGTATATTTAAAGGAATTAAGGAAGCACAGAAGTAGTGAAAATAATCGGATTAGGAGCAAAATAGTATGGACGAAAGTCATGGAGACCAAAGCACTGAACGGGTATCAGTTTAGAAATCGAGCCCCTGATTGTATGAAATAAGGAAGAGGATCTTAGAAAATCATTGGAGTAATTAGATTTGATATAGAAACAAGTGAAATGAAGAGTTTAAGAAAGAAAATAGGAAGGTAGGAACCAAAACAGTAAAAAGAGTTTGAGTTCAGAAATCAAGGCGCTAAGAGCGGAATAGCAAATTCTGACTTCAAAAGAATTCTTAGATTTTATTTGGAGAATTTAGGTAAGTATAAGGGCATTGGAAGTGATAAGGCTCAAAAACCAAGTTACGATCCAATATAAAGAATACTTAAGGAAATTGGTATGCTAATTGCAAAACCGATGGATTTCGACTTCGAGATTTTTTACAGATTTTGACTTAGAAAAATCTGATGAAAGAATAATTAATTAAAGTTCAAGAACCCTAAAAATTAGATTAAAAATATTAATAGACAATATTTATGTAAATTAGAGCAAATAAAATTTAGAAAATGACAATTTTGTGATTAATAACAAATATATAATTATTAGGTTTGACTTTTGGGTAAATTAAAAAAAATAAAACAAATTAGAAAATGAAGGAAGGGGGGTTGCCAAAAAATTTGGGATGGATTAATGGCTAGGATTAAATCAAATTTTTCTTAAGTAAAAAGAAAATAAAAGAAATTATATACATATAAGATAAGTATAATATACCTACCATCTCTAGTCATCTTTCTACCTCTAAAAAATCACTTAAGCTAAAGAAAAGAAGAAGAAGAGGAAGAGTGAGAGAGGGACATAGGTAAGACAAGAGAAGAAGGAAGGAAGCTTAACCAAGGTAATTTCTAGTACTAAAAGCTTGTATTTTTGTATTTTAAGTATATATTTGGTGTTTCTTTTGGAATTTTCTTTTTTCCTTTGACTTGGTATTTTCAGTTTGCATAGGAAATGGATGGATATGAGCTTTTTGGTGTTTGAATGATGGAAAGGTGTGTGTGTGTGTGGTGATATTTTAGTGAAGAAAGATGAATGAATGATAATGGGAGAGTGAAAGGAAGAAGATGACCTAGGGTTTGGTGAGTGGTTGGGTTTTGGTTGGCTTGAGAGAATTGTTTAGGGGCTGAGTAGTGCATGACTTGTATGAGAAGGCTTTAAAAGGGCTTAGGATAAGTGAAGAGTGAAGGGAGAGTGAATTTGAGGCTTCCCAAGTGGAACCAATTTGGAAAATGTAGTGAAATTGTGTTAGGGAAGCAACTTGGTGATGAGGTTGGGTTCTTGAAATTTAGGGCGTCAATTCTAGGACCTTAGGGTCCGAATTTGGCCTTGTACAGAACTTATAAATTTAGGCAGGGATGTTAACTAAAGACCAGTGAAGGGCTTGATGATATTCCTAGTGCATTAAGAGATATTGAGCCTGCGTTAGAACTATCCTAGTATACAGGGTCAATGGAGACACATAACTTGAGTAGTCGTTTAAAGGGTCTTAGAGACATATTCTGACCAAGTTCTAAACTAATGAGTTGGTCCTTCATATGTTTAATTTTATCTTATAAAAGGCCTTAGTCATTAGGCTAAGGAATTGTGAGTTATAGTATCAATATTATGGAAAGGTCAGTCTGCCTAGAGTTTTGGCACATGTCAGACTTTAGAAATTCACCATGAATTTTGAAGAGCTCCAAATAAGCCAAAATTTGGGTATGTTATAGTGTTATATGTTAGGTTTCCAATTTCATAAGAATCAAGTAAATTAGGACAGTGTAGCTTGAGTTATGGCCTAGACAATATGACTGATTCAGTGAGGAACTTATAGACAAATTTTAGAACTTAGTATTTTAATGTTATTATTTGTGCAAATTGAACTTATAATGCATGTGCATTATGTGTAGAGGATTGGGAGGAGCAACCTGAAAGAGGAAATCAAGAGGAGGGAGACAATTCTTACATTGAGTGACTAGAGAAAATGTCAATGAAAAATGCATTTAAGTGAGTGTTTTCTATACAAATGCATATGGTACCATCGCCATTGTTTTCATTATTTATTAAAGCCAAATGTTCATTGAAAATTCTATAACCCTATTATTGAATATATGATCCTAAATTGGATTTGAACTTATTATTGAAGCCGAACCTTATTTGAATTCATTGTGATACCTAATTATCGAAATTGTACATTGCTCCGGATTCCTAAAGAATCCTAATGTTCTATTGTTTAAATGATTTTTCCTACTTAAAAGGCCATGCTAATAATTGAATGGAACCTACTATATTGTTAATTGAATATTGTTTGAAGTACCAAAAATGGTATAGTGTTATTGTTCCTAAAGGCAGAGATCCCCTTTTTCTGGTGTGGGGAACACCAGGCTTTGTGCACATTGAAGTGACTCTTACTAGGAAGGATTTTGAATACCCTAGCTGTAAGGTCTAGTTTACCTTACGTTGTGGTATTGCTCCATAAGAAGAGTATCTGCCACTAGTGTAGTGTTGATGAGTAGTGTTGATAAATTCCGCTCTCATCTAGTGAATTCAGATTTCTGCTGAATCCTAATGTAATACCTCAAATTCACCTATCTCATAACTAATAGTCATAATGATATAAAAATGAAAAATTGAATGGTAATTGGACCAATTGATCCGAACTTGATCCTTAGAGTATCTAATTGTGTTTAAATAAATTTTGAATTTATTTTGTATTAATTATGCCATTCATGTGTATACATGTTGATATGAATACAATATGAATATAATTAAATTGAATATGTTTGAATATATGTACCGATTAATGAATATGAAATCACATGCTATAGAAGGGCAAAATGATCATTTTTTGAAAACTGTCAAAAATGGAAATTTATTGTGCAAGTGTATGTGAGTTAAGTGTGGGGTCCACTCCACCCAAGTGATGGCCGGCCATGGTCTAAAATGGGAAGAGAAATTGCTAATTGTATGTAGTAATATTTTGTTAAAATTGAGTTAGTGAAAAGTGTAACACAAAATTTTATCCCCTAAACTAGATTCATTGAACTTGGACAATTACTATCATCTCCCCATTTAAATAAATATTTTTATAGTAAAGCTTCCTAATAAAGCCAATAAAATTCAACCATTTAATCAAATGAATTAATCTCCACCATCCATTAATTTGTTTAAGCACCATTATCTTTCAACTCCTATTCACTTCAAGAAAATAAAAATACTCCTCCACCATGCTCTTGAGAATTCGGCTAAGCTTCCACCACCAAAGACCAAGCCACTTCAAGGTAAGATCTTTAAAAATTTCAACTCTTTTCTTCCTCTCAAGCATATAAATTGAATAATTTCTTGTGTTGTTGAATGATTCCTCTTCTCTTCCCTCTTCTTGTTGCTTTGGCCTATACTAGAAAAATTGAGAAAAATTATTTAATTTTATCTCTTGATGATTTTGAGTATCTCATGAAGTCAATTAATGGATTTGATTGTTTGATTGAGTATAGATTGCATGATAAAACTTGATTTGATCTTGCGTCTTGAAATTGAGAAGTTAGGTTTTGGAATTGGGTAGAAATTAAGGAACCAATTCTATAATTTTAGAGACCAAATTTAGAGAAATGTAAAACATGAAAGTTGTAGGTAAATGTTTCTAGTATACACTAGTAAAAGAAATTTTAAAAATTCGAAGTGTAGAGAGATCAAAGTCACTTGAACTGAATCTATTACTATTCACAAGATAATTGGGTGACCCGAAATTGAGAAGTGCAATTGATAACTTTAGAGACTGAATTAGGCTAAGTATAAAACATTAAAAATGCTAGTTTATATGTTGATAATACCTGTGTAAAAGGAAACTTAAATTGGATAAGTATATTGTGAGATATGATCTAGTGAAGGTGATAAGGTCTAATGAATTCTGTAAACCAACACAGTTGCAAATCTAAGAATCTACCCTCGAAAATGAGGATGTTAGAGACATAATTAAGACAAACTCAAAACTAGTAAAATTATCCTTGTTATGTGAGGCATTAACCCATATAAGGTCTTAACAAAATTCCAAGTATAATATGAAAAATTGAGTTTACATTGTGACTGACCCTGTACTCAGAGTCAGACTGTAACATGTAATGAGCCTTCTAAATCGAAGACTTTAGAGGCATAATCAAGCCAAAATCAAAATATAAGAAATGTTCCTTAGTGAATGTAGTAACTTTTAGTAAAAGGGTACTTAATTTGGAAGCACATATATTGAGATATACTCAAGTATATGTAATATGATTTGTCTGCCCTGCCACAAAAACAGAACTGGATTGAGATGGTCACCAAGTTTTCCATAGATTGAATTTTAAGTTCAATTTTGGATATGATATAAATTAATGTGTCTAGTTTATGATGCAAAAAGAATCAACTAACTTGGATTAGTATATCATGAGAAATGATAGAAATAAGGTCATAAGGTCAAGTTATAAATTAAGTAATCAATGAAAATGTAATGTGTTAATTGATAGTGAATATGTATGTAATCATTATATGAATAGATTGTGCACAATAAAATTGAAATGTGCATGTATGCAATATGAATAGAGGGTATATACCCTAGGCCATTCGGCCATTACATGATATTGTACATGAAAGTGTTTAAATGGTAATATGTGTATATGTATGTTGACTTGAATTGATATTAGATAATTAGTATGTCTTAGATATAGATTAAGTAGTATTAGAGTTAGGTTTGGGATAGTCAAGTTGATAAAAATGTTTAATGATATGCAATTGAATTACATGAATGTATGGTTCATTGTAGAACCTAAAGGATAAGATAAAGGAAGTGTTCCGAAGATCAATGAGCACCACGAATAAAGTGTTAAGAGATTTTACTATGAGCTAAGGAGATGAAGTGAGTATGTAATATTTTAATATGATATGGGCATCTGCCCTTGAATCAATATTAAATTGATATGTGTGCATATATTATTGAAAGTCTTAGCAACCTTTAATGTAAACCTTATACAATCATTGTCATTCAATCTTTGTGCTAGGACTATACTTGTTGGCCTTCTGCCTCATCCTTATTTATTGATGGCATTTAGCCCACTTGTACCTCATTGATGGCCCTCGGCCTAATAGTTAAACTATTAATTCAATTGAACACCTTAAGGTTCATCTGAAACCATTATTGAAATTGTATACAACCCTAAATGATATTATATTAAAATGCATATGATATATTGTTCATATATTATAAACTCTTATAAATGATATTCTTATAAGCAGAAATCCCCAACTGATGTGGGGCTATATATTAGTCATGTGCATATGGTAAGAAGGCCCATCAAATAGGGATAGTGTATCCACCTAGCTAGGAAGGGGGTCATAGCCCTAAGACCTGATCAGTCTTGCGCTCAATGATTTATGTGAGTGAGCAAGGCATTAACCGCCACTCTATTTATTTATCAGTGGGAAGCATTACCGCTTCCAAATCTCTAATTTCTGCTAATGTGATACTAAATGATAATCCATTGATTATTGATCCTTTATTGATAAAATATCATTGAATATTGTTGTATCATTCATAATCTATATTGATTACCAAAGAGAAAACCTTTCATCGATACCCAATTGAAATTAAACTCTTATTACTGTTATGCATATTTTAGCCGGCATATTATATTAAGATATTACATTCTCACTGAGCTTGTCTCACTCTTTTAGTGGTTATTATTTTTTAGGTATACTAAAGGTCAAGCAAGGCAAATTCTCAAGCTTCCATTCTCTGCTTGGGGATTTCCTCTGCTACATAAGGTGGTATAAATTTCTGAATCTTAATGTAATTGTATTTTGAAGAGTTAAGTCTAGAGCTCCACAGTCAATATGGTTCCTACTAATGCAACTATGGTTTGATAATTATAGTCTGTAATTATATAATGATAATTCTGATAATAAAGTATAACTGTGATGATGAATGATGATATGAATTGTATAGTGTTAATGGTACAAGTATATGATGAGTATACAAGTGGTATATGTATGGTATACATATGGTATATGTTGGGTATCCTTTTGGTATATGTAAGGTATACTTTGGATATCCTATTAATGTGTAAAGAGTATATGGATATAGGATTATAGGTTATGATCTGGGTAATATGTTCATTGTATGAAATGCTTGTTACAGCATAGAATAGGGGTTTTACGGGTTTAGGTGACATTATATCTCCCTATGCTTTAGGACCGTCACACTTCAAAAGTGAGGGTGTGACAGAGATGGTATCAGAGTAAACTTTAAGTCTAGTATAGACATATAAATTTTAAGGAGTCATAGTACATAAGTTGAATCATGGAGCATAGGATTCCTAATCATCAATTACAGTTCATCATTAAGGTAGTTTCGCGTTATCCATATATGATTAAATTCTCATCATCATCTCATATGCTATATGTGTGAACTAGTATGTGTAAACATATAGTTGTGTGAGTGAAACTCTGAATGTACTCTAAATAATACATGTGAACTAAAATGCAAAGTGAAAGTGAAGTGACAAAGTGAAAAGGAGATCGATCCACTAACGATCACTCCTGTAATAAAGAAATGAATGTGTATTGTTAAAAAAAAATTTCCTGTAATGATAAATAGTTGAACATTGATAAAGACACCAGTGTGTCTATTGTTTATGCAAAGATTTGTGTGATGTGAATAACAATAGGAAGGTGTAAATTGTTTGTGCATGTGAAAATACTTGTATTGTTTAGGAAAAAGACATCCTAAGGCAAACCATCTCATCGATGTTACCTTGAATGTTATGACAATATGTGATCGCATGTTAGAGTCACTTAGGATTAAGCGACAGACCCAGAAAGAAAAAGAAGTAAAGACTATTGAAGAGTATAGAAGCAATGAGACGAGAACTGCATAAATCAAAGCAAAGGATCGACAAGTAAAGAATAAGTAATTAAACATCCACAAGTAAAAGAAAGTATTTCATCTAGCCCTTATGGGTACCAGGGAAATCACAAGATTGCTCATTTACTCTAAAATAATTAACTTAATTACAATGAAATTAAATATAAATATTTTCAAAATAGAGGGGAAAGAGATTGATTGGGGATTTGGATTTGAGGCTTGGAGTTAAATTCTAAGCGTACCTATGTACCCCATTGGATGAGAATCAAAACCCACGTAGTTCATTTCATAATGAAGTGGAGAGATTTAGTGACTGGTCAGATTGATTTGATTTGATTTGGGGGAATTTTCGAATTGGTGAGAGAAGACGCTATACCTTTTCTTAGGAGATTGTTTAGGGATTGATTTGATTTGATTTGTGGAGATTTTGGAGTTGGTGAGAGAAGATGTTGTACCTTCTCTTTGAAAGATTTTGAGTGGGCAAAGTATTTTTTCAGACTGAAGTTCGATTTTATAGGTCTCTGTGAACCCTCAATTTTGCACCTCCAAAATTATTTCTAAACTTTCCAAAGTTGTTTGGAATATTTTTCTATCCAAACTGACATTTTTCTGATATTGACCGGTAATTTTTCAGACTTCAAAATACCCCGAAAACTGACCCGAAAACTAAAAAAACTCAAACACTGAGCCACATCCGTCGGAACACCTGGTGGATTCGCCAGAGGTCCCGGCGGAGCCGCCAAGCCTCTTGGCGGCTGCCTCCGAAGGCGTCGGAGGCTCCGCGCAGAGCCCCAGAGGCTTTGCCTAGCAGAGCCTCTGCCCCTCTGCGCGAAGCCTTTCTGGTGCGTCCGAGGTGGCAGGCGGTACAAGCCGCCGGGACCACTGGCAGATCCGTCGAAAGCCTGGCGACAGCCGTCAGCCTTTTAGCGGCGGCCACCGGAGCCTCCGACTTTTCAACTGACTTTGTCCCCTTGGCACCCAAAATGACATTTTTACCCCTTTTAAGCCCATTTCTTAACCCTTTTTGACCCTATTCCTTTGGTCTTTTCACATTTTCTCTTCCTAAACTGCCCTCACCCTCATTTTCCTATAAATACCCCACTCCCTCACCACTTCACTTCACACCCTAGAGCTAGTATTGATGGCTATTTATTACTATCTTTCTCTCTCTAATTAGTTTTCTCACTCATCAATTAATTAATTAATTAAAAATCAATTTTACTTAATTTTTTAATTAGTTTTAATCATCAATTAATTAATTAATTAAAAATTAATTTTAATTAATTAATTAATTTTTCAATTAGTTTTAATCTCAATTAGTTTTAATCTCAATTAGTTAATTAATTAAAAATTAATTAATTTTTCAATTAGTTTTAATCTCAATTAATTAATTAATTAAAAATCAATTTTAATTAATTAATTAATTTTTCAATTAATTTTCACACAATTTGATTAATTAATCACTTTGATTAATTAATCCTTTTAATTAATCACTTTAATTAATTAAAAATTGGGTAATTAAGCCACTAAATCATCAAATTAATTTCTTCCGAGATTAATTTAAATCCATCTTCCAAAACCAATAAAACAGAATTTTGGTCCGCAAAAACCACTCCGCCCAATCAAAATCTCCCAAAAGAAGGTACATCATCTTATCTCACCAACCCCAAAATCACGCCAAATCAAATCAAATCAATATGATCAATCCCTAAACCCCTCTACCTCATAGTGGAATAAATTACGTGAGTTTTGATCCTCATTCAATGGGGTACGTAGGCATGCTTGAAATCTAAATCTAAGCCTCAAATCCAAATCTCAATCAATCCCCTTCCCCCTTTTATTTTTCATGTAAAAATATAAATTTATACTTTTATTGTAAATTTCAGTTAAAGCAATTAATTATTCAATTATTTTGGAGTAAAGGAACAATTTTGTGATTTTCCTAGTATCCTAAGGGCTAGAGGAAATACTCTCATTTACTTGTGGATGTTTAAATACCTGTTTTTTTTTTTTTTTTTTTTTTCCATCTATCTCATAATTATGTCATGCTTATGCATTATAAATTGTCATTAAATAATGAATTTTCAAAAGTCAAATTAAATTTAAGGGCTAAATCGAGATTATTTAAAACCAAAAACCTAAATCCTCGAGCTCAACTTGGTTCGAAAATTAGTGATTTTATCTTTGGGTAAATTAATCTAAGATTAATAAATTGAAGTCAAAAATGAGTTTTTCCTTAATTTTTTCATATAAATAAATTAAGGTGGGGACTCCCGAATCTCTTTCAAAAATCAAAAATCAATTTTCCGAGACGATAGCTGCTTCCAATCGTGAGCACCGAAACTCGTACCTTAACCTCCCTTAAAAATTGCTCCGCCTTTCCTTAAGGCACATTTTCCCGAGTGAGAGGAAAGGCGTTCGGGAGAGGCCTCACAGTTGGCGACTCCACTGGGGACTAGTTGCCACCCTTTTTCAATAAAAGGAAAAACAAATAAGATGATTACTATTTGGTTATGATTTTTTCCAAAATAATCTCTATTTAGCACTTAAGTTTAAATTGACTTTCATGCATCACTTTGCATAATAAAGACTCTTTGCCTAACTATAGATTTAGGAAAATTTTTGGATGGTGAGAAGCATTGGCTCGACAACTCTCTTTGAGTATGTTGGGAGATAGTGAAAGCATTCGACCCTGCGACGAATCCCTGATCATTTCGATGGTGTAACGACTAATCCGTACTGTTGGACCCACGCGAGTCTCTTTGACTCACATGTGGTTAGGTATATCGATGCTCTAGTAGGACGGGGACCCTTAAACCAAGCTACCTTTCACCCTTGTGCATATAATTGCCTTAGCCTCGGACTTTAGGTTCCGTGTACCGTAATAATTAAGCCCTTTTGTGCATAAACCCATGAAACCTTTTTTGGACATGCATCATGACATTTGACATGCATACATGCATAAGAAACTCGAGAATAGAGTCTACTCGCCCTGTAAACCAAAACTGGTGGTCTGTCACCTAAAAAATACCCAACCAATAAACCCAGTGAAGGGAATCTTTTCTTAATATACCGTTACATCTGTTTATACTTTTCCAGTGTAAATTCTTACCCTTCCTTTTCCTTTTCTTTTGAAGGTACCGATGGCCAACCCAATCAACATGGATACCATGAACACCCTTCTCACCAACCTCCTCAAAAAGTAAGAGGATAATTTTCAAGCCAGCCTCAACTTTGCCTTAAGTACGCAACTGTGAACCCTCAATTTTACACCCTTAAAATGCTGCTGCAACTTGACACCTGCTAAATTTTATGCGCTACGTAGCACCTTTCCAAAACTGACCAAATTTTCACCAAAACAGACTGCCAAATTGTTCGATATTTAATTTCAGATCCATCGACACTGACTGCTAATTTTTTAGACTTCAGACTATCCCGAAAAACTGACCCAAAAGATATGAAAACTGACCCGGATGTCCCAAAAATCCAAAACAGACTCAGCCAGTGCAACACGTCTCCGGGGGCCTGGCGGCGCCGCCGGGGAGCAAAATTGCACATCCAGTACCTCGGGAAGCGTGACGTACCTGCAACTCAAAATTACCCTTTTGCCCTTTTCTTGCCTTGAAAATTTCATTTTTACCCTTCCTTTTAGCCTTTTTTTGTCCCATCCTTTGGTCTTTTCACATTTTCTCTTCCTAAACTACCCTCACCTTCACTTCACCTATAAATACCCCCCTCCATTTCATTTCAAAACAGACTTCAAACATTTGTGATTGCTATCCACTTGCTTCCTCTCTCTCTCTCTCTAATTAGTTTTCTCACTCTCAATTAGTTAATTAATTAAAAATTAATTTTAATTAATTAATTTTTCAATTAGTTTCCACCCACTCTCAATTTGTTAATTAATTAAAAATTAATTTTAATTAATTAATTAAATTTTCAATTATTTTTCACTCAACTTGATTAATTAATCCTTTTAATTAATCACTTTTATTTTGCGTGGAGCCCAATGACATGGTAGACTCAAGCATCATGGTTCACAAGATTCCGGCCCTCACACACATATGAAGCTGGTTAAGGAGAAACCGCGAAAAATGAAAACAGAGTGAATCAACTGGTGTCATGACCAGCTGAATGCCACCAGCGAAAAAAGAATAGACGCTTTGTATAAGATTCAAGGTTACCGACAGAAGCTAGCCAGAAACTTCAACAAAAGGTGAAAGAACAGAGGTTTGCAAGAAGGGAATCTTTTCCTAAAAGTGATCCGAGCTCCTATGCACGACCCAAGAGGAAAGTTCAGACCAAAATGGGTTGGACCATACATACTCAAGAAGATTCGATCCGACGTAGGTGCCATCCTCATGGACGTGGACGGAAGCCAATTCTCCAATCCTTGCAATCTGGACCAACTAAAGAGATACTTTGTCTGAAGGTAATGTCTGCATGTAGTTTCTCCATTTTCAACTGCATATGTAATTAGAACTACGTGGACCTGATTCTCCCTAAAAGAAAACGACAGAAATGATGTAAGGGATACATAGGCAGCCCGACTCGGGTGCGGTCCAAATCATAGTATAATGCATTTTTGCTTCTCATGACAAAACATCTCATTCTCATTTCCTCTGTGCCTAAATGCATCATTCATTTGGTTCTTTTGCCAAAACAAAAAATAATAATAATAAAAGAAAATACTCTCTAAGTTGAAAACCTGAAAGGGCGGCTTAGGCAGAAATTAGAGCAAGCTCGTCGAGTTAAAAATCCAATAGGGCGACTCGGGCAGAAGTTAGAGCAAAAAAATAAAGGATGTCTTTATATAATGATGATCAGATTTTACAGAATACAATCCATCATTACAAAAAAGGGATAGCCCATTCCAAATATCATCTACAACTTATCCTGTATAGTGTAGTCATATCAGCTTGCAGGCATATGTAAACACAGGAAACCCGCAGCAAATCCTAAGCAAGTACAAAAAAAAAAAAAAAAGGTGTGTCATCATCATGTCTGAAGTCAGAGTATAGCCAATCCTTTACCTCCTCCCAAGATGTACATCCTTCATGCTCTCGTCAAAATCAAAGTCCACCACAATCTCTTTAATGGTCACACTCATCCTCCTAGTCTCTGTAGCTCCCTCCGCTACAGCAGTAGAAGTACTAACAGAACCAAAATTGCTCCCCACAGTCATACCAAAAAAGCCTACCCCGAATGTCAGCAGCTCCAAAAGTACTCCCAGAAACCCTCCTCTGTATAGTAGTAGCTTAGGAACAGTCCCTACTGCTACAGCTGAAACCCTCCTCTGAACCAGCATTGTAGTGTCACCTTGTCTACTCATTACAGTCACAACCTTCTCTGTCACTCCCACTGTAGTCTCAGTCACAAGTATAACCTGTAGTGTCGAATCCCAATAGCTCCTTGAGTCTCCTCTGAAGGTTAAGTCACTCTCTTTGTCTTTCTTGTAATAGTCTCCCCTTTTTCTATAGTGTCATCATCAATGTCACTTAGTAGAGCAGCCCGGCACTCTCTCTCAACTGGCCAAACAACCTTAAGCCAAAACAATCTCAGCCACATCACGACTTTACCCCATCTAAAGTATCAAACCCACTACTCCAGCATCACCCCAATAAGTAGAACTAAAAAAATAAATACTTAGCAACCAGAAAAAAAAACTAGAGCCTTCATCCTAAGCCTCTGCCTCTTCAAGTCTCCAAAATCACTGGGGTCCTAAAACTCCTCAATCACAAAGGTCGCATTCACCCAACCAACAATGATTATCCAGCTAGCAACATCCTGGGGGCAGGTCCAGAAACTCCTGTAAAGCCCAAAAATGCCAAACTCTGAACTCTTGAACCACCAGGACTGCCTCCAAATCATAGTCGAATATAGCGTTGAACTCTTTGAAAGTGGGGGCACAGCTCCTCCATGGCAGCACCAAAATGAAAAGCATAGGTCACCGAGCCCCAAAACATAAAGCGAGCCCTCAGAAAATCTCAGTCGACCCGCACTCCCCGTAAATTCATCATCGATATAACACTGTATCTGCCCAAAATAATTCTCTCCATCTTCTCGAGTTCTTGGTCCATAAATGCATGTAATGGCTGAAATACGGTTCAATGGACGCAAAAAAAAAAAAATCAATTATCACATGAAAAATTGCATTCATGTTTAGGAGATGACATTGCATGCAAAATGCATTTATATCATACACAGAGCCAACTCGTGAATCCACCCTCTTGCATCCATACATTCATCTGTTAGATGCATCATTACATATCATCAAGTAAAGTAAAAGATCCATGAATCCCAAAATATACATACATAAACATGCATTATCTGTGCACCAAAATATATGCAT
>CATKHJ010062027.1:0-10118 GCA_949750685.1 Vernicia montana
TTTTTTTTTTTTAGTTTATATTTTTTAAAAATATTTTAATATGCTTAGGTTATTATTATTAATTTTTTTATTAAATTTAAATATTATATTTTGTTATAAAATATAATATTAGATTTTATTAAATCAAAAACTTATTAATTATAAAAAAACGTTTTACACATCTAAAACATTTTAAAAAAAATATTAAAATTTGGGCACATATTACAGGTAGACGTTGAATTATTACTTTATAGTTTGTTTGGTATATAAATTCATAATCTTTACGATTAGTAAATAATGAGATTAGTAATTCCACTGGATATAAATTGTTGAAGACATGAGAGTTAAATTTTAGATAATACTGATCTCATAAATTAATTAAAATTTTAAAATTATTAAACTCAATATGAATCATATATACTAAATATAATATTATTTAATAATACTGTGATTTAGTTAAACAATCTCGTATACTAAACATTTACAGTCCGTTTGGCACACAGAATTACTTAACTAAGCCATAATATTAGTAAATAACATAATGTTTGATACCTATAATTCAAGTTGGGCTTAATAATTCTAAAGGTTTAACTAACTCATGGGATAGATGTTATCTAAAATCTAACCCTCCATGTCTTTAGTAAGTATTATCTAGTGGGATTACTAATCTTATCATTTATGATACTTTATTTCTAAAAATAGTCTAATTTTTTATTCAATTTATTAATTTATCATACTAAATATAAAATTATAAAAGTAAGATTACTTAATATTATAGATTAAGATTTTTAAAGCAAACAAGATTTAAGATAAATAATCATATGGTTCAACTAAACTTAAAATTTAAATTAATTTTAAGAATTATAAATATGTGATGCTAACCCACTGTTACTGACTTGGCTAAGCGTGGATATTGCACGTGGATATGCAACTCTTGGCCTAGTCTCAATGGTGTTGGAGACGTGTTAAATTGCCAACAAATTGGGCCAAGGCACTTGGAGGAATTTGTAAAAGGCCCACTCTTCTAATTGTTCACAACTTCACATTACCCAACAACTTGACAACTCCATCTGGTCTTGGAGCTAACTTTGTTTCCTCGTTGTTTTCTCCGAGTCCCCAATGTTGTCCTAAAAAAAATACAATTGTGGGGTCCTTTCATTAGCTTTTTTATTATTTATCTTTTATTAGCAACTAACATGATTCATGCGTCTATCCGGTGTCTTAATTTAGTGAAAAAGTAAAATTGTTTTTAAAGTAAATATCAAAATCCAAATTTTATGGATATTAAATTTTTTTCTCAATATTAAAAAAATATATATATATATATTTACGAGTCAGGTTTTTTTTTTTGCATTATGTTAAATTCACTTTGTTAATATAATCGAAAATAAACTATCAACATTCACAATCAGCAATTTCATAAATAAATAAAATTATTAATTAATTAATAAGAAAATAAAAAGTTATTTTACCAATTAAGTTAATTTTTCGTGATTTTTTAGTTTTAAAAAACACTCCAATACCACTGAATTAAAAGTTTATTAATTAATTTTTTGGAGCTAATTATACAATATTTTTTAATAATACTCTAAGGAGTTATTTGATTCACTTTGCAATCCGAATTCAAATGGAAATGAATATCTAAAACTTTCAAATCTTATTCTAACTTTATTTTTTAAATAATTAAATTAAATTAATAATTAAATTTAAAAATATATATCATATTAATAAAAATTTAAGTTATTCAAATATAAAAAATAAACCATTTGTGAACCAAAGTAAAAAAAAAAAAAAATGTATTATATTCCAAGAATTATATTTCATTTCCAATAAGTGAACCAAACATGTCACAAAGTGTTGATCAATTTTGATTCAAAATGGGTTTGGATTTTGTTTGACATCCATAATTTATATTTAGTGTCCGTTTGATTTAACGTTTGAAAATCAACGTTGAATGTTTGGATGTCCAACCATTAAAATAGTTGTTTGGTAAATCAAAATCAAAAGTTAGCGATAGCTTTTAAATTTTATAATTAAAAGCTGGCTTTTGACTTTAAAGCTAAAATTTGTAGTTTTTTATTGTAAAAATATGCCATTAAAAATCAAAATAATTATAAAAATACTAATTAATAATTAATTTATTTATACATTACATTTTATTTTTTAAAATTTTTATATATATTCACATAGTTAAATAATAACAATTTAAATATGAAATTAATACTTTTATCATACAAATACACAAATATAGCTATTATTTTTTCTCATAATCATACATACAAAATAATTTAAAATTTATTTTAAAAATATGTATAATTATTTTTATTATATATTACTAAAAATATTAATTATATATAACTAAAAATATTGATATATAATATATAAAATGTTATACTTATTCGTCATTTTATAATTTAATTATAATTTCAAATATTAAATTACCAAAATACTATACAATCAATTTCAATAACTGATTGTAAACGCTCTTTATTTGATTTACATTCCCCTAGTTTAAATGAAATAAAATAGAGAGAGAGAGAGAGAGAGAGGTTGGCCCTTTCTTCCTTATTTGATAAAATGGGAAAGAAAGTTTTCCTCCCCTCAAGTTGATGATATAGATGCATCTGGTTCCAGTTTGTGATTGAAATTTTTAAAAGCGTTTTTCAATAAAAAAAAAAAAAAATTATATTATTTTTAAAACTGTTTTTTCTTTCTCATAAACAAGTAAATTGATGATTTTCTCAAAAGTAGATTTGAAAAAACAATTTATAAAAAATAATAAAAATCAATCAATTAAATAAAAAAATTATAAAAGTGTTTTTTTAAATCCTAACTGCAATTCCAAACGCACCAAAAAACTAATTATAATAAATGGCAGTAGCCATATTTATATAAGTAGTGTTTAATAATCATATTCAACACTTAAAATTAAAATTTTGAACACTTAATTATTTTAAATTGTTTAGTAACGTTTCACTTAAAAACTTCAATTAAATTATAAATTAGTCAAAATTTTTAACTTAAAATTTATATTAAATGCAATAAGTGATTAAATTTTTAAATATTTTTATAATTTAAAAATTATATCACTTAAAATATTCAAAACTTAAAATTCAGTATTAAAATTTTCAGCACTTAATTTTCAATTTTAATAAATAGTATCATCTAAGTTTACAGGCTAAGGTGGTGTTTGATAATTTGATTCAATATTTAAAATTAAAATTTTTAATAATTAATCATTTTAAATTGTTTGATAATATTTGTCTTAAAATATTTATTAATTTAAAAATACTTAAAATGATAAATCATAATTTATAATATGAATAATAATGCTACAGTGTTCTAAAAATTTTAGAAGTTGAAAAATTAAAACAATAAAATTTTAAATATCAAAAAAATAAAAAAAGAAGGGTAAGGGTGTTATTTTATTATTCATATGAATAATAACACTTTATTCTCTTTTTATATAGGTAATAGATAATTTATGTGTTTTTCTAACTTTTTGGAAATAAATTTTTCCTTTCTTTTTATTTTTAGTAGCATTTGGCTTCCAGTTCAAAAAGAAAAATCAAATTCCTAAATTAAAATATTAATTATGATAAATTTAAATCAAATACTCGATTAATTAAACGGTTATACTTGCCTCAATACGCTAACGTTGTGCACCTGATTGTATAATAATTATGCAAAATATAAGTAAAATACATATAATATTGTTACACCTGTATTACGTGAAATATGGAGCATTATAAAATTTATTAGCAAAAAAAATAAAATTTTCAAGTATTTTAATTATAAAAAATTTAAAACAATTAAATAATACTTTCAAATCAGTTTTTTCAATATCAGATTCATAAAACATGTTTAATATCATTTCTCTTAGAACATAAGCAAAAAATTATTTTCTTAGCTTTTCACATGATGTTATGACAATTTATTTTTCTATTTTAAGATAGTAAATAATAAAAATAATATTTAGTAGAAATAAAAAAAATTAAAAAATAATAAATGTTGGTATTTATATCGGGTCGTCCATGACTATTCGACTCGGATCCAAATTTCATTAAAATAAAAAAGTGCATATCCAAGTGATTTGCATTTGACTTAACTTTGGAATATAAACATAATTTGTGAATTTATCAAGAGGTAAGTGATCCTAATTGAGTTTTTTATTTATTTGCATATTATTACATTGTTAACAGAGTTTTTAAGATGATTCCCTTGTTGTGTTTGATTATTTTGAGAATATGGCATGATTATTTGATTTTTCATGAATAAAAGTTATGGTTAGAACAATAACTTTGAGATGATTTTATGAATTATGTACTGATTTTGTGTTTTAGGAAACTTGTAAAATTCATGAAACATGTTAGTTTTTCATCATGAGAAAACTTGTAAATTTTATAGATCATAAATATAGAAATTTATCATCTTGAAAAGTTTGTAAAATTATAATCTTTGTAAATCATTGATATTAACTTGAAAGATATAATATGAGAAAGTTGTAAAAATTATGGAGTAGATAAACAAACTTTAAAAATTATTAGCATGGGAAGCTTCAAAAAATATAACATAGCCAACTTGTAAAATACATTTAATATGTACATGAAAACCTTTTATCACGAGTACTTGTAAATTCATAAATCATGAACTTATAAATTCATCATCATATGAAACTTGTAAAATTTATAAACCATGAACATAATTATTTGTTAACATGAAAAAGCTTAAGAAGTATTAATCTTTTAAATCAAAAGCATGAAAACTTTTAAACTTCATGAAATATGAATATAATAACTTATTTTCACTAAAACTTGTAGAGTCATAATTTTATAAATCATTAGTTTGAAAGCTTGTAAAGTTCATACAATAGAAATATTAAACATGTGTATGGTTTGTTTATAATAGAGCAAACATACAAAATAATATATATCATCTACTTACCTTAAATATAAAAGCTTCCAAGCTTTAAGACTCCTCATCCAACTCTAGTAAGAGTTCTCACTTTTCTCTTTACTTTCTCCATTTGTCTTTCTTGAAAACCTTGCATAATACTCTTGACACATGAAAAGAAACTCATTTAATCATTTAATTTGACTATCGGATTAACAATCTATTCATTTCCAATTCAAATTACTCAAAATACTAATAAAATCATCTTGACCTTGTAGGACTGATTCTATAGTATCTTTTAATTTAATAATCCAAATGACATGATTCCTTTTGCATATTAAGCTAGATATGTAATGACACAACATATCCAAGAAAACTAGGTTAATATTTTGAGCAGTGTATATTGAGATAGCTATTTACCATATCAAATTATGTCGTTTTGACCTTAAATTTTCAGAAAACTTAGGTAACATATATATTAATCTCCATACCAAATTTCGTATAAAACAAATATTATGTACCCCTTGAAATAAATTAATTACAGTAGCTAAATATAATTATATTATGCATAGAACACAATCTGATAGTCTATATTTTTAAGTTCGTTTACCCTATCAAATGAACTTTAAATTATCTAAAATTTTGAAGAAACGTAGAAGATATATAAATCTACAACTTTCATATTTTGAACTTTCTCTAATTCGTCCTCTAAATATGGCTGAAATGTTCAAGAAATTGAGATGAAAGAATTTTCAAAAATTCTAAGCATAAAAGCATTTAATCACCAAATGAAAGATATTAGGTTAAGGATTTTACCTCAAAATCAAATCTTTCCTCAATCTATAGTCTTGGTTGAAATTTCTAATGGAGGAGGAGTGTTTTCTTCACTTGAGAGAATTTTAAGTTAAAAGAATATATGATAAGGGAAATGGAAGATAAATAGTGTTAATGATAAGGATAATATGATTTTTCTATCATCTAATCTAATTTTGTATTAATTTAAATGGAATTTTGTCAAATTTTCATTTGGCCATTTGCTTTCCTTCAATTTGGCCATGTGTCAACTTCTAATTCATTTTTTTTCTTTTCAATTGCTATTATTATTTTTATGTTATAACCTCCATTTATTTATAATTTTGATATTTTGCTCTTTTTCCTTTCTCTTCCTTTTTTTTTTTAGGTGTTTCCTACTTGATGATTTAATTCTAATTTCTTATTTAATCACTTCCATTACATTTATACTCATCAAAACATCTTGAACATGCCTTAGAAATTCATTCTAGGTTGAGAATTACTAAACCACACCATTAGAGTTTCGAACCCTAACTTGAAATTTTCGTGTTCTTACTTATTAATTCACTTAATTTTCTACACCTACCCACTACAAGGATCTTAGCATAATCATACATCATTAACTTAGGTTCTTAGTTTAGTGTCTATCATACATCAATCATACAATCATGGTTTGTGCAATTTGCATGAGTTTGGGGTATTACATTTTGATATGAAAGACATGGGTGAAGCTGACTACATATTAGGAGTTAAAATCAAAAGAAATCGTTCAAATAAACTTTTGGCTCTATCACAAGATAATTATATCCAAAAAATTTTAGAACAATTTCATATGAGTAGTTGCAAACTAGTGGATACTCCTGTGTCAAAAGGTGAGGCTTTAAGTCTTAATATGTGTCTTGAAAATCCATAAGAACAAAAAGAAATGTCCACTATACCATACTTAGTGTTGTTGGAAGCCTTATGTATGCTATGATGTGCACTCGCCCAGACATATATTTTGTTGTTGGGCTAGTTAGTTGATATTAATTGAATCCTGAACGAGAGCATTGGAAGGTTGTAAAAAGGATTCTAAGGTATCTCAAAGGCATTGGAAGAGCATTGTCTATGTTATCAAGGGTTAAACTTGTGTCTAATTGGTTATTCTGACTCTGATTGGGGAGGAGATCTTGATCAACGCAAATCCACCTCTGGTTATACTTTCTTACTTAACAAATGTGCTATCTCTTGGAGTAGTAAGAAGCAAACATGTATAGCTTTATGGACCATGGAAGCTGAATTTGTTGCCTGTTTAGCAGCTATGCAAGAAGCTGTTTGGTTAAGAAGATTCTTAACAATTTGGGATTTCAACATGACAAAGAAGGAACAGTTACAGTTTATTGTGATAATTAAGCAGCGACTGCTTTCACAAAAGATCCCAAATATCACAGTAGAACCAAACATATTGATACCAAGTATAACTACGTTAGATTTGCTAAAAGAGAAATAACTGTACAATATATTTTTACGCATCAAATAGTAATTGATCCCCTAACTAAGCCAATTCTAAGAAATATTTTTCTTGCACATGTTAATGCGTAGAATATAGATAGTTTATTATCAAATGATGTTGGGCTTATATATATTGTACTATTTAAATAAATGCAAATACCTTTGTTCTTGATATATCATCTCCATGATATTTAAAAAGTTGAAAAAGTATATATGTAAAAAAAATCTATCATGTGTGGTTAGGACTTAGCACCACAACTGGGATGGTAGAGTATGAGTCCTGGGATCTCAAAATTTTAAGGTTTGACACCCACCAAATAGTGAAATTTATAGATGTGGGAATATGTATCGCAAATGTTTTGGATACTGTCCATTGTATATTAGAGTATAAATATAAATTATATTTAGTGATAGAAAAAAAAATTATTATGTAATTTGACATTTTTATTAAAAGAAATCTATTTTTTTTTTTTTTACATACTTTGATCTATGTGATTTGTTCTGTTAAACATTTAAGTACTAAATGTACTAATATTATTAATTTTTGATTATTTAACATATAATATTATTTTTTTTTATTTTTTTTTTTCTAATATGAAGTTCATTAGATACAATAGAATGCACTTTTAATTAAAATTTGATTTTAATTAATTTGAAGGTCATGACTGGTGGATATTCAACATGTTCTTAGAGAAGATAACCAGATTGCTGATGGTTTAGCAAACCTGGCTTTATCATATACTAGTGGTTTCCATGTTATTACCAGTCCCCTTTCTGTTATTCTGCCGATTTTGCAAGCTGATGGTGTAGGGGTCATTTGGCCTTGTGGTGGTTTGTAATTGATCTTTGAATTTGATGGGTTTAAAACCCTCATTTCAACCAAATATATATATAATTTTAGAAGAAAAATAAAATTTCTTTTCAAAAAAAAAAAAAAAAGAAAGAAAGAAAAATTCAAATCTCAAATCTCAATTAGATAAATCTTTTTATATTAGGAAACCAAATAAATCTACAAACACACACAATTTTTAATTCAATGGCCATATACTACTATTTATCATTCTTGAAACCAAACTCCAAATTATATTTGAGTAATTGTGATTAGAGTTGCATAAAACTGATCAAATTGAATTGATCTAATTCAATTCAAATAAAAAATATAATTTAAGTTGTTTCATAGTTAGTTACGGTTTTAAAGTTTTTATAAACCGAATTTTTGATTTGGTTTTGATTTAAGAAAATAAAAATCTAATTAAACCGAACCGAATCAATAATATAATAAAACTATATATTTTTTAGATATATATTTATTAATATGCAAATTATGCTTTAAATTTTTTATAAGTTAAAAATATCTACTGAATTTCTATATTTTAGAAAATTTTTATGTTATTATTTTGATCATACTAACTTTTTGGAAAATATTTTATTCTAATTTATTATTATTATACTGTAAAATTTCAAGTATACAACCTGAAATTTATTTATTTATTTATTTTTATACTATTAATAAGATTGATTGTTATCTAGTACTATGATTTTATTTTAATATTTATTAAATTTCTATGATCTTTTTAATTTTTAATTTTATTTATTTTTTATTTTTGTCAAACTGACTAAACCGACTATTCAAATTGAATTCAAATAATTTTGACTTGAATATTTTTTAGTATTACTTGGTTTACTTAAGAGTTAAAGTATTTTAAAACCGATTTTATTGGTTTGATTAAAAATATTTACTATATATCAATTAAACTGAACTCCTAATTGTGGCGTATGATTATTAAATTGAAAATTTTTATAATTAATTAAAATTAAATTTTAATTAAAAATAGTTTCGTAGCCACTAATGAAATGTCACGTCAAAAGAAAATATTTTTTAATTGATATTATTTATTAAATTATTAAATATTAATGGTGCTAATAAATTTAATTTATTATACCTAGATATCAAACAAATCAAATCACATTCCTGTTTTAATAAAAGCATCAAAACACTACACTGTTGCTTTTTAACTGGGAAAAGTAAAAACTAGTTTGTGTTTTGACTTTGACATTTTTATTGGAATGATCTGTATGTTTTTTGATATTTAGTTATGATATGGTTTGATTTATTAGACACTTAATTAATTATGAAAGTAAAAAAAAAATTAAGAGAAATAAGTGATGAAGCTAATTTCAGTCGAAGTGAAATAGTTTCACTTTACTTGAATTTGATTGCAAGTTTTTGCGATCCTGAAGATTCGTTTTCTTGAGGTATTTATAGAGTATAAATCGTTATAAGAATTGAGTATGGATTTCCTTAACCGGTTCGGATTAGAATGGCTGATTGCATTGTTTGTTCTTTTCCTGCTTGGAAATGAGCTAGATGGCTCCTTATTTGACTTTCTTTTATTAGTCAATGGGTTTATAAGCATATTGGATTAGGCCAGACCCAACTTACTTTACTACCCAGGTCGGTATATTTTGTCCCTTATCAGTG
Source organism: Vernicia montana (assembly GCA_949750685.1). NCBI lineage: Eukaryota > Viridiplantae > Streptophyta > Magnoliopsida > Malpighiales > Euphorbiaceae > Vernicia > Vernicia montana. The sequence continues at coordinate 9,638 of CATKHJ010062027.1, forward strand.
GCCTCCCTGTTTTTAGCGAAGTCAGGAATTTTTCGTGTACTTCGATAGAAACAATTCGGTTTTTAATTTCTAAGCGATCTGGTTCCACTTGCTTTAGCACATTTGTTTACTTTGGTTTTGAAACTTTGACTTTCGCTTTTAGAATTTCAAGAGTTTTTTGACATATCTTTTCGCATCTGCCTAAAATCCAGTCATTTAATGCTGAAATACTTTTTTTGAACACGTGGCGCAATCCTAACCATGAAGTCCCAGGGTCATGCTTTTATCTCTGCCGCCTATTTTATTTTTGAAATGATTAATTATGCGCATTTTTCTAGGTTTTAAAAATCATTTCTTCTTCATTTTTGTACACCTTCTGCATTTTCGTATTTCTACAGAGCTCTGCTTTCTTCTTCTTGCTTTCTCGATTTTTTCTCTGTTTTCACTTCTTCTTATTTTCTTCCTTCCTTATATTGCAATGGCTCCAAAGAAAGATGAAAAT
>CATKHJ010062051.1:0-15732 GCA_949750685.1 Vernicia montana
AAGGAAATATCAACAATTTATGGAAATTATCTTGGAACTTATATATAGAATTTCAATTACTCATGGCTTCATTATATATTTATTGATCATTTTTAAGATTGAAGGAATATTGAACACTAGTTTACATATTTTATGTATTAAATGAAACTGGGTTCATTGAATGGCATATGGCCCAAGAAATTTAATCAATCACAAGAATTTCATAAAAACTGAACAATAGAATCAATATGAATTACTTACAATTTAATAAATTACATGCTTGGTAGTTCAACAATGAAAGAGGCACTATAGGCCTTAGGATTCGAATACAAATATGATAGTATATTTTCTACTCACCTCTTGCTATTCATTTCCAATGCTCATATCACCATTTTCATGCATATAGCTCATCATTTACTTTTCTCTCTTGCCTACATATGAAATCCAATACCACATATTAACTAAACTTCATGTATCCTTAATCTCATGATTTGGTTTCTTTAATTCTAATCATAGATTCTCAACTCTCAAACTTTAGTAACAACTATATTTCTTAGCCATTAATAAAAATCCCAAATCAATTCTAAGGTTCATAGCAAAATCTTCCTATCAATTAATTAATTGCATAAACATTATTATTAGCTTCTATCTAACTCATAAAAGATGCTACAACACTCTAATAACAAAACCCATAAAAAAAATTGAAGGATTGAACACTTACCCAAATTATCTCCTTCAAACTCAAATCAAAATCTTCATGAATCCATAGATAAATCCACCTTAGATCTTATATATCCTTTGATATATTGAGTATAAATGACTAATCTTAGCCATTGAGGAACATATATGGAGTTTAAAAGGGTTTGGGGTCGGTTGGGGTCGAAAAAATAAAGATAGAATCAAGTTTTAGTCTAAAATTCCGATCTGCCTCGCTATTTATAGACCCAGACATGTCACGGGAGTGAATTTTCAGTTCACGGTCGTGAATTTTAGTTTCACGATCGTAACTTTGAGGCAGTAGCCAATTTGAGGTTACTCCTTAAAGTTCGCCCTGACCTTTCTTCACTTATTTTGCGATAACTTGGGCTACGCTTATCCAAATGACTTGATTCTTTTTTCTAATTAAATTAGACACATATATATACAAAATATTCAAAATTTAGATGAAAAATATATACTAAAAAATTTATAGTGAATTTTCAAATATTTTTCTGAAATTGTGCAAGCTCACCCAGAACAGTCCTACTATCTTCACTATAACTCATAACGTATATATCCAATTAAAAAAATAATTTACCATCATTTATTTTACACATAAATAAACATTTTTCATGTTTTATACATTGTCCAATTCAGCCTCTAAAGTTATCAAGTAAATGCATAATCTCAGACTTCCTACCGAAATAGAAATCTAAGTCAGTTCTAATCCAAGAATAATATCTCCTCACACACTTCATATTTTGCAAAAATGATTTATAGGTATTTAGATGAGACATAATCTAAAACTTTTATGTTTTACACATTCTCTAATTCTCTTTCCAAGTCCACGAAATAAAATTTTTAATTTTCTAACCCAAAATAAAATTACATGAATTCTGAACTTAACTATTCCAATTTAAGTTTCTTTCATAATTATTAATCAATTATACTCATTCAACCATCAAAACACTTGGTCTTCATCTTGTTTAAATGCGAAAAAATTCATACTCGAACTTATGGTTTGGTATTTAACATATAATACCCATCCATACTCTTTACTTATAAGGTTAATATGTACTTGGGGTATTACAATTTAGGTTACCACTCATAATTATATTTTTAATGGTTTAAATTATAATAATGGTGATAATAATTGTTTTATAGTTTAGCTAGGTTACAATTTTATTTAAATGATAATAATTGAAAATAAATTTTCATATCAAAATTCTTTAATGATAGATGATTTAAATTAAAATTTTAGTTAAATTGTAATAATTATTATGATAAAAAAATTAAACTTTTAATTTATTTAGGTTACAAATTATAATTATATTTTTAATATGGTTGGTTATCATAATGACCATAAAAAGTATTTTTATTATTTATTCTTTTAAGTTATAATAATAAAAAAAATCAATACCAAATTATATCATCTTTGTATATTTATTTAATAATTTAAATATTATAATTATATGGTGGAATAATCATAATGTAATTTATATATATCCATTCACATGATACATTATGTTAAATTTTTTGTATAATTCAATGATTTAATTTAATTTAATTAAAAATATATGTGTGTGTGTGAACGCTTAATTTTGACACTAGCAACCCGATGATGAATGGGGTCCCTCTTTGTGTTCAATTGAGAATTCAAAATTGACTTTTGAACTAAAATGAAAGGATTTTGGACTTAATTGGAAAAAAAAAATTGAAAGATTAGTGGATGAAATTTAGATTTTGGAAAAATATCAACAGTACAGGCCATGCGCCTCATGTCAAAGGCGTTGACAGGGCCACACGTTTGTGCCATTGGCTGCCTCATTCCTTAGCTTCACGCCCCGAGAGAGGCACAACACCAACCCTGAACCCATGGCTAGGGGTGAAGGACAAGGCACGCGCCTCTTGGCAGCTGGTTCACTTCAATTTTTGAATTTCAAACTTTTTTAAAGTGTTTTGAATTGGAATTATTTTAAATGGGTCTCAAATCAATCCAGACGGATTGGTTGAGCAGATTTTTGGGATTTATTTTTTATTTTATTTAGATGGGATTTTTCATTTCAAAATTCTTTGAAACTTTTTTGAAATTGAAGCTCCAACCTACAAATTGGAGGTTGGATGTAATACCCCTAACCATGATACTTGTAACATTTTAAGATTGATCTAATCCAATAAACAAACAGTGTTAATATTCCAAGTATCTGTTAAGATGTGTTGAATTGAAATTTCATTTATGGGGTTCACATGCAAAAGACAAATTATAATGACGAGGCAAAATTCGAGGTAAGAAGGAGCTTAGTGACAAGGATGACACCTCGCTATACGAACCTACTAGTTAATAAAATAGACGGAACAACGAGGATGAAGAAAAACTCGATATAGGAAAAGTACAGTAAAGCGAAGAGTTTAAGAAGAGCGAATCAAGAGACTCGGTAATGAGGCAGATAGACACATGTTTTAATGCAAAGCGAACTAAGTGGTTCAAAGTCGAATAATGTTTTATAATAATAGATAAGTTCAAGACTATCACTTATGAAGTTGCTTGAGAACTGCTTGGCTTATGTTGGAAGTTACCTATTTATGAACATTGTTTAGTAAATATATGGCTAAGAATGCAAGCTACTTACTCATGTACGGTATTATAGAAAATATGTGGTTAGGGATGCAAGTTATCTGCCGCTAACCAGTTTGTCGGCCACTATCATTAATGCTTTACTCTTCTTCCTATAAAGATGTTTAGATCTACCAACCCTTAATATTTTCTTAAATCTAAGTTCTTATACTTCTTCAAGAAATCACGGAGCTTTTAGAGAAAACTTTGATCCAATTAATCTTTCTTCTTCTACCATTCTTTAAGAAGTTAAGCTAGAGTTAGAGTTGATTGTATGATAGTTAAGCCATAATTGATAGACATCAAGACTTTAGAGGTAATTAAAGCTTGAGTGCAGGAATTTGCCTTGAGGTAAGTTATGAAATGTTGTATATGAATGTATGATGAAACCACCTAGATCTGTTTTTGTAATACCCCATGTTCATAAGTGCATCCTTTTGATAATGTGTATGAGTTATGAGTTAAACATCATGTATATATATGAGCTATGAGTTGTATATTATATATTTGCAAGAGTTATATGTGGAACTTTGGATTTTGGGCTTGCATTCTTCTAAGTTGCTGATAGCGGAGGGTAACGCCCATTACTTATAATAACTCCCGTTACTCTAGAACTCAAGGTAGTGAAGGAAGAAGTAACGGTAGTTGATAAGAGAGGCAGTAGCTACTGTATATCAAATTCACGCTCGTGACCATCAAGTAACGCCAATGAAGGGATCATGAACAATAATGTGAATAACGACCAGTCACGCTAGTTACTCAAAAGTAATGCCCGTGACTTGTGTCGGGACAGAAGTGAAGAATTAGATAATCATGCCCGTGAATTAAGAGTCACTCCCGTGACCCGTGTCAGGGGCAAAAACGAAAAATCGGCTATTTAAAGGAAGTGATGTACTATTTAGTGGGAAAAAAAAAGGGTATGCTCAAGATTGAGTTGAACAAAAATTTCGTACCATTGGATAATGTGAAGGATAGTGTAAATTTGAGAATTGATGAAGAAATGAAGAAAACAATAAAAAGTAATTTTGGAAATAATGAGAAAATTAGATTTTGGAGAAATTAAAATAATAGTATAGTAACAGATTTAATAATATGAATATTGATTTAAAATCTTATGTGACTATGAAGAGTTAACTTAGGATCATGAATTGTTAATATATGTATGGTTATTTAATAATATGATGTATGAAATGATCTGTTAATGAGAGACTTAATAAGGTGTGGTGAATGTATGTTGATGAGATATTAAGTAAGTAAATTGTTAAATGATGCTTACTATGAAAATGGAGTAAATCATGATTATATAGAGATTATAGTTATGAAATTGTTTACTTGAGGTTGTTTAGGATTAAGAATTGATTGTTTATATGAGAAGTTTTGAGATGGGACTTGTGATTCAATTGTTAATGTATGATTTTAATATTAATAAGTGTATGAGAAAAGATCTGTTTCAGATTATAGTTGATTCAAAATGACATTAGAAGTTGAATTAATATAAGAGATTTCTGAATTAATTGCTAATATGGAGACTTGATGAATAACAAAAGAGATTTATAGGAAATGAATATATTTAAGATTTATGTCGTTAAAGGATTATTAAACACAAATTTCTTATTGAGAGTTAACAGTTATGTATATGTATATGCATAGTATATTTGGAGACATGGAATCAAATTTAATGAATTATTATTAAGAATAGTATGCAATGAAAACTTGAAATTTAAAGTAAAAATAGTTAAATTAAAGTTCAAGAGCATAATTTAAATTGTAGGTCAAAAATGAAATGATACTTAAGATGATTGAAGGAGATAATGATATCAGCTATTGTTAAGGAAATGATATTGTGCATATATCAAAGATAAGGATCTAAATAAAGACAATTTTTAGAAGGTAACTAAGGACTAATATATGAATTGGTGTATATAGTTTTAAAATTCAAGGACAATTTTTTTTTTAAGGGGGTAGAATGTAATAACTTGATTTTTTTTTATAATTTTCAAATTTCTATCTTAAAAAGGAAATAAATTTATTTATATAATTATATTTATATTTAAACGATATATTTAAAGTGAAGAAAATTTATGAAAATTTAATTAAATTAATAAAAATATATTATAAATAAAGATATATGTTTTTAAAAAATAAAAAATATATATATATATAACAAAAATGATATAAAATATATATGCAAAAAGGTGTTAGCACAGTGACTTAAAACTTAGATTTAAAGGAGATTCAACAAGTTGTTAATCGTTAGGGCCAATATGTTTTCTTGTTGTATTAATTCTTTAAATTATATATATATATAAGTGGGAAAAAAAAAGAAGAAAGAAAAAATTAAAAGCACAAATAATAAAAGGGCATAGAGAGAAGAGAAACGAATAGATAGAGGAGGGGCGGTTAGGTGAATTCCAGCCACCGTTCATCCCACTACCGCCACCACCATGATCCTCAACCTCCGGCAACCTCGATGTAACCAACGACAGCGAGAAAAGGTGATAGATAGCAACACACGCGAGGAGAGAAGCGTCATTGGCACCGTGATCTTCCAGCCGTGATTTCGGCCAAGATTTTGAGAGTTCTTGGTATCATTTTAAAGCTCATCATTCCAGGAGCATTTTGACACAAATCCCGACCGGTTTGAGTGGTTGACGGCGACAAAACCAAGCAAGGAAGATTTCGGCCATCTAATGTTTAAGGGCTCAATTCGGCAAAATGGCGGTGAGTGAAGATGCACAGATACCAACGTTGGATTCTTGGCGTCAAGACGAGTTAGATGATATGATCTCTAGCTTCAGAACCACCGGCGGTAGCTCCAGCAACGGCATATGGACCTAGTTCCAACGAACTCGTTTTGATCCTCCCGGCGTGTTTCAAATGTTAGTTCGATCAAAATTTACGTTGGTAATTCTGAAACCTTCGCTTTTTAATTTAATGTTGATTTTTTAGATCGTAAAATTGTCGGGAGTTGAATATAAGTTATATTAATTTTATTAGAATTAAATTGATGAATTTATAAATCATTATGAATTTAATGAAAATAAATTATATGATTTTGTTATTATTTAATTAACTATTAAAATGAATTTATGTAGTTAATGAATTGTTCTATTACTAAATTTTATTTGGAAAAATGGGGTTTTAGATTCTTAAATTGTTTTAACATTATATATGAATTCAATTTATGTGAAACCGATCGAATGTGACATTAAAGTGAGGAAATAAAAATGTACGATTATGAATTGTAGTTTAGGCCATTCGGCCAACATATTTATATATGATTTGAAAATGCAATGGCTAATGTAGAGTCGAGAGTAAATCAAGAGAAGGAAGTGAATCATGAAATAGAGGATCAACCGTTCTATTTGTGCTAGGTGTTAGGAGGTAAGGTGATAAGGTGAGTAAATAATTTATTAATATGGTATGGGCTTTCCATTTCATTTCTTAATCATTATGAACCTCTTTGGATATGAAACTTCTAAAATTATTGATATTATTGAACTCATTGATCCTTGAAAATCCTAGCTATTTATGTGATATTTGATTAATTAAACCTTAAATTCATTACTGTAAATTATTGCTAGGGTTTCTCATTGACTATGTTCATTTCATTGTTGACCCGAAATGAATCATATTTCTTAAATTCATATGATATTGAAATGAGCCTATATGATTGTTGTTACTTTAACGTTTCCAAATGATATATGTATATGTGATACATAAGATTCTTATTTCAAGCAGAATTCCCTGACAGATGTGAGTAATACATCAGATCTTGTGCACATGGTAAAACTCGTAGATGGGGTGTATGCATCCGAATATCAGCTAGGAGGAGTGGTCTTAGCCATAATACCTGATCAGTCTTACACTTTATATGTGTTATATGTGAAAGTAAGCAAGGCGTAATCCGCTACTCTATTTTATATGTGGAAAGCACTCCGCTTCTAAATTATTTCATTTCTACTAAAAAAATTATATGAGATTTATAAATACTTTTTCATAATGAGATTATTTGATATCGATACCCATCATTGTTTATCTCCTGCCTGCATATCATATTAGTGAATTATTTGCTCACTGAAATTTTTCTCACTTCTTAGTTGTTACTATTTTTCAAGTGCTTAGAAGATGAGCGAGGTAATTCTCACTTGAGAAGTGCTGAGCTAACGATGTTTTATGTTTTGATCTTTTTGTCAAATTGTCTATGTAACTTAAAGTCACAGTTAGAGTTCCATGGTCATTTTGGGACAATTGAACTATGGTAATTGTATTCACAAGTTGTTATTAGTAATATGTACTTAAATTGTGTATGATATGTTTAATGAATGATGAGTATAAGATTAATGATGCATATGATATTAGATATGAGTTTTGAGTTGTAGAAGTATGTGATATTGCATTTGAAGTTGAGGGTATAAGGAGTTATATTAGAAGTGTTATTGTTTACTACAGGTTGCGTATCTTAGGGTATAAGTTATATATAACTGGCACTCTGCCGGATTTTCATTAAAATAGTTATAGTGAGTGTGTTCTACTGGTGTTCGGTACCTTGGCGATTACCCATACCCTAGGATAGTCATGACTCTTGGGTTGGGTCATGACAATATCCTGCCCCTATCTAGGATAGGTAAATTATCCTAAACGTGAAGTCCAATCAACTTCATGTAATAATGAGGAGGGTATGCATAATAATTAACCTCTACCCTACGTTTCATGATAGAGGTCGGTCCCCAAGTGATTGCTTCTATCATAATGGAGGTTAGTCCCCCTAATGATCACTCCTAGAGTCAAAAGACTCCTAAATTGATTAATTTCTATTTCCATACACTTATGAGTTATAATTTCTTTTATGAGCTATATACTGTGAGACCTCGCCCGAGTACCGATCCGATCCGCTGAGGGAATTCAAATGCTCATCGGGAGAAACTCCAGGATTGGAACCCGCTATGAGTTCAGGAAATTGGATTTTGTATTTTGGCATTTGTAAAGGGAGTCGCCACTTTAATTTTATTTATTTTTTATTGGGGAAAATTAAAGGAAAACCCAAATAAAATTGACTCCAAATTATTTATCTTATCCCACTGGAAAAACACTGATCCGCGAGTGACCAAAGAGGGTCTGGGGATCAGGTTTTGGTAATAAACAGTAAATTTCTTTAGTTTGGCTAAGGTGCAAAATAATTTTTATGTATGCATAAACATGGATAAAGATGATAAATGAAACAGTTATTAATAATGCAAATATTATATGAATGATAGCTATAGAGGAAATAGACAGAAAACAAAACAAGATAAGAGGATCTTTCCTCTAGCCCTTATTAGGTACTAGGAAAAGTACATATTCCTCCATTAATATAATAAAGGAAATTCATAAAAGACATATAAACAATAAAAGAAAGATAAACGAAATATGAAAGGGGAAAATATTATTTAAAATATTTTAGAGTTGATGCCTTAAAGGTTGGCGTGGTTGCGTATCCCTTTGAATGGGAATCAAACCCTACGCAGTTCTCCTTTCTTGCGAAGGAGGGATTTTGACAAAAGTTGAATTGGTTTATTAATTTAATTCAGATTTTAAATTAATAAATTTTAGATCTTTTCGATTTTAGACCTAAATAAAGGCGTAAGATGATGAATTCTAGTTCTGAATTTAGAATTTTAAAATGCAAGATAAATGAATTTTACCTTTACTTTTCTTGGCTTTTCCATGAACGGAGCGAGCTTAACTCCGGATTTGAGCTCCACTTCAGATTAGGAACTCAAAACGAATAATAACAACTTTAAATTAAAATAATTTTGGTAAGTGATAGATTTGGATATAAAAAAGTAATTTTTATGTATCAAAATCAATAGAGTTTCAAGTATTTTTTGGATTCTCCTTTTCTCCTCCTCCATTTCTGAAGAAGGGAAGGGCTATTTATAAAAGAAGCATGGTGAGGAGGTGGGCGGCACCACTGGCAGCACGCCAGTGGTGCCGTGCCCCCTTGTGGCACGCTTGGTGTGCACCTGCTTGGCCGGCACACTTCTGGTGCCGCCCAAAATGCCTCTGGCTTGGTTGAAGTCTGATTCAGGTCTAGTTCATGTTTGACCCAGTTTGTCATTATTTTGATCCGTTTTGGCCCGTTTCTGATCCGATTTGGGCTCGATTTGATTTTATGGGTTCGTAATTGGAAATTTATCATTTGGAGGTGCAATTTTAAGGGTTCAAAGTTGTCCCCTTATTAGAATTTTCTTGTTCAAAAGGCAATTCTGATGATAGTGAATCTGGGGAGTAGGAATAGAGAAAAAAGAACTAAAGCGATGTTTAGGTTGGTTTTTAGACATATCTGGAATGAAAGTGATATTCCCTGTCTGTTTGGAAAAATAAAAGATATATTCTCGGTCTGTTTGGGTAAAAGATCCTAAGGCTATCTTAGGATATGTCTGTTTTTAGAAGAGAAACCTATTTTAAATTTAAAGTACTGATCCTAAGGTTATCCTAGGATGAGTCTGATTTTAAAATTGATTGAGTAGATTTATCCTTTCTTGTAGGAAAAGGATGTCCTTTTTGGTAGGAGGAGGTGATTGTCCTCTTTGATAGGATGATGTTCCTTTCTGGTAGAAAAAAGTGTTGGTTCTTTTTGGATTTAGGAGTTTGGATTGATGGTCTGTCTTATTTTAGGAGCTCTGATTAGTAACCTGTTTAATATGAAATGCATCTGACTATGCAGAAATTTATGAATTGGATATCTTGAACCTTTGAAGGGTTAACTGATATGAGAATGTTGATCTTTTGAGAGGAAGGTGCCCCCATTTTGGAAAGATATTGGCTCGGTTGTCAAGGCTAAGTCAGGTATGATCCAGGAGGTCATTGCTTGGAAGGCTCAGTCAGGTGTGCCTTTGGAAAAAGTTATTGCTCGAAAGGCTCAGTCAGGTGTGGCCTGAAAAGTTATCTTTGGAAGGCTAGGTCAGGTTTTGCCTTTGAGGTGGTTATATTAGAAGGCTAGGTCATGTTTTAGCCTATGAGGAGATTTGGTGGGAAGATTGTGGGTTGACTATGTATGACTTATCTGTTAAGAGTCTGTCTCTGGATATGACTTTTGAAAGTGTTTTGACCAGTTAATTTGCCACTTGATTTTGCTTGTCCAAATGAGTTAGACTTTAGGGATGAACTTTGATTGGTTTGGGCCCTTTTTAATAAGCTTGAGGATGATAGGCCTTGGGGAGTCATGGATCGACTTCGACTTTTGCCAAAGAGACTGGGCTTCAAGGATCATGAGTCCTGAGAGACTTGGGATGTTGGTGAGCTTGGCCCTTGCAAGATGAGATTTTACCAAGGAGACTTGGGTTTCAAGGATCATGAGTCCTGAGAGACTTGGGATTTTGGTGGGCTTGGCCCTTGGAAGATGAGATTTTACCAAGAAGACTTGGGTTTTTAATGGGCTTGGCCCTTGCAAAATGAGATTTTACCAAGGAGACTTGGGTTTTTGGTGGGCTTGGCCCTTGAAAGATGAGATTTTACTAATGAGACTTGGGTTTTTGGTGGGCTTGGCCCTTTTGATCAGTGTTTAGGGAGGTTGTATGATTTTGCTTTTGTAGCATGATTTATGGAGAAGATAAGCACGACTTATCTTATTGTCTGAAATTTAATAGACTCTTAGAGTGACAGAACTCTTGGGAAGATACTGGATTGATGATAACGACTCAGAAAATGTGCTCTTGGATGGATAGTAAAAGTAATTTAGTTTTTTTATGACAAGCATTTTGAAGGATATGCCTCTAATGAATGATAAGGGCTACTTAGCTACTTGAGCCAAGAGACATGACGAATAAAAAGAATGATATGCCCCTACTGAATGATAAGGGCAATGTGACAGATGACATGAAGGATATGCTCATGAAGAATTCGACAGAAGATAATTTGGAAGGCGTGCCCCTAATGAGGGATTAGCCGGAAGATGATGATTTAAGATAATATGCCTTTAATGTGGGATAAAGGGCATAAGGAATAGAATGATTTGATCAGGATGAATTTTCTCTTCTTTTTAGCTCTAACTTCTGCCAGAGCCACCCTTTCAGGTTTTCAACTCGACGAGCTTACTCTAATTTTTGCCTAAGTCGTCCTTTCGAGTTTTCAACTTAGCGAGCTTTCTCTAATTTTTGCCTAAGTCGCCCTTTCGGATTTTCAACTTAGTCAGCTAATCAATGAATTTTGGCATTTAAAGATAATCCACCATGATTTGGGTTACTGTTGTCCTTCGTCTTGGGGCTTTCACCTTTGTCTAGACCATTCCATTGAATTCTTAGTCTAGAGAGATACTTTGTGGGATATCATATCCATTTTGAAATTGCCCCTTGTTGGGGTGTTATATTTGATCACCCAAAAGTGCAATGGGTAACTTTATTAGATTGCCTTTAGCTTTGATTGCTCCAACTAAATAGATCACCACATAGTGTTCTTTATTGACTATCCTTTGGTTAGGATCTAATGAAGCGACTGCTGATGCGGGCAAAAGAATACCTCAAGTCTTGATTGTTTCAAATCATGGTGGATTTCATGGTGAAATGCAAATGCTTGTCAAAATTCATTAATTTGTTTTGATTTTTCTTTTGATTTTTTTGATTGATTTTTTTTAACAAGAAAAATGAGAATAAAGAAGTGCATATAAATGTTTTATTGCAAAAGGAGAATATAGTACAAAGACTCATACTTATAAATGACAAACTTAGACTCGAATTTGGATTTTGAACATGGATTCAGACTCGATTTGGACTTGGACTTGGACTCAATCTCAGACAAGTTAGATTAGTTGAGTTTAAACTCTTCCATAACATGCTACTTGGGCAGAGGTGAGGTGGGGTCTGTTTTCCACTTTGGTGAAGATGCATGGAATCATGGCTTTAGTTTGAAAATAAAGATGAGATCGAGGCATGTCGGTCTTAGACTTAAAGGTCATAGGGTTCAGATTCTTCATCACTATTCAGATTGATGGTGGAGAATTCAGGTTGAAATGATCCGCTTTGGATGTAATCTTCAACCCTAGATGAAGTTGCCACCAGAGCTTTGAAGGTGGGCAGGTATTGGGTTAGCAGATGGGTTTGGTAAGTTGGGATTAGATTATTGACAAGGATGTCCACCTGTTCTTGTTCAGTTGGTCTGTTTACCATTTGAGCAGTTTTAGCCCTCCACCTTATAAGGAATATGGATAAGTACTCATTCGAAAGTTGTTTGGTGGTTTCCAAGTCATGCCTAGTGACATCCACTTCACTGTTGTAATGATATTTCTTGATAAAGACTTGACAGATATCATCCCATGTCCTTTTTTTACTCTTGTCTAGTGGAAGGAATCATCTCATGGCATCATCAGTTAATGATTGTTGGAACAGTTGAGCAAGGAGCTCATTGTTAAGTCTCAAAGGTTGCATTGTCCCCACATATATCATCAAATGGGTCTTGGGGAAAATAGTTCCATCAAATTTCTCAAGTTCAGGCATTTTGAATTTAGGTGGAAGTTTAGCATCAGGGAACAAGGCTAAGTTGTCCACATCAATCAGGTCATTGTTGTGCTTTCAGGATTTGATGGCTTTCTCCATCGCTTTAAATTTTTCTATGAACGTTCTCATGTCAGGGTGAGAGAAAGCTTCATTCCTTATATGTAAGGTCAATGGTTGATTTGGATGATGAAGTAGTGTTATTATGGGTTTGGGCTAGAACAGGATTGGCCTAGTTCAGATTTAAGGTGGTCTGGTCCAAAACTGTGTTTGGGTTAGTCAGGTTGAGCCTAGCTTGATTAACAATGGCCCGCATTTCTTTTATGATGGAATGTCTTTATTCCTCAAATTGAGCTTGTTGAGCATTCAAAATCACTTGAAAATTCTTCTCTTGTTTCTTAAAGAGACTAGTCATGAGTATAGTCAGGGCAGCCATGTTAGTTGGGTTAGCCATTGGTACCTTTAAGCAAAATCAAAAGAAAACCCAGTAAGTGATTGGTGAAGAGGTGATGTGAGTAAGGGTATACAGACTCTGGAGGAAAAGGATCCCTTATGGTGTTGTTGGCCAACTATTTTTAAGCTTTGAGTATGATGGGCCAAAGGTATTGGGCTTTGGGGATTTGCCAAGGTCTTGGGCTTAGGATTGCATGTTCTGCCAAAGGTATTGGACTTTGAGAATTTCCTTAAAAAGGATGGGCCAATGCTTTGGGCTTTAGGGTTGTATGTTATGCCAAAGGTATTGGGCTTTTGAGGATTTTCTTAGGTATGATGGGCCAATGCTTTGGGCTTTAGGGTTGCATCTTGTGCCAAAGGTATTGGGCTTTAAGATTTGTGGGGCGAAGGTGATTGGGTCGAGGTGAAAGTGTTTGACCCTTCTTCGGTTTAAAGCTCCACTTAAAATGAATGCATGTTATGTAATATGGATGCATGATGAAGATGCAGATGTGTAAGGATTTTGCTTTATGGAACATACAACCTAAAGTCAGGTTCTAAGTTTATTATATGGAAAGGTAATAGTGGCTTAGATAGGGTACCCGTCACACTAGAGATGTGATATACCTAACCACATATGAGACAATGAACCTCGCGTGGGTCCAGCAGTACATGTATACTCGTTACACCTTTAAAAAGGATTTAAAGGATACGTCGCAGGCTGGATGATTTTACTATCGGTGAATAAACCCAAAAAGGATTACCCACTCGATGTTACTTTATATCTATTGTTTTCCTAGGAAACTAGGGTTTTTTTGGACAAGGAGTCCAAATGTAGTAATGCATGAAAAGTTATTTTGAACTAAAGTCAAACTTTGTATGTTACCAAAAGTAATCCACTTTTTATCTTTTTAGTTGAAAAATATTTAATTGTCCCCAGTGGAGTAGCCAACTGTGAGGCCTCGCCCGAGCACCGGTCCGATCCGCTGAGAGAATCGAAATGCTCGTCGGGAGAAACTCCACGATTGGAACCCACTATGAGTTCAAGAAATTGAATTTTGTATTTTGGCAATTGTAAAAGGAGTCGCAACTTTAATTTTAATTATTTTTTATTAGGAAAAATTAAAGGAAAACCCAAATGAAATTAACTCCAAATTATTTATCTTATCCCACTAGAAAATCATTGATCCGCGAGTGACCAAAGAGGACCTAGGGATCAGGTTTTGGTAATAAACAGTAAATTTCTTTAATTTGGCTAAGGTGCAAAATAACTTTTATTTAATTTTTGTGCATGCATGAACATGGATAAAGATGATGAATGAAACAGTTATTAATAATGAAAATATTATATGAATGATAGCTATAGAGAAAATAGGCATAAAACAAAACAAGATAAGATGATCTTTCCTCTAGCCCTTATTAGGTACTAAGAAAAGTACATATTCCTCCATTAATTTAATAAAGGAAATTCATAAAAGACATATAAGTAATAAAAGAAAGATAAACAAAATATGAAAGTGAAAAATATTATTTAAAATATTTTAGAGTTGATGCCTTAAAGGTTGGCGTGCCTGCGTATCCCTTTGAATGGGAATCAAATCCCACGCAGTTCTCCCTTCTTGCGAATGAGGGGTTTTAACAAAAGTTGAATTGGTTTATTAATTTAATTTAGATTTCAAATTAATAAATTTTAGATCTTTTCAGTTTTAGACCTAAACAAAGGCGTAAGATGATGAATTCTAATTCTGAATTTATAATTTTAAAATGCAAGAAAAATGAATTTTACCTTTGCTTTTCTTGACTTTTCCACGAACGGGGCCAGCTTAACTCTGGATCTAAACTCCACTTTGGATTAGGAACTCAAAACGAATAATAACTTTAAATTAAAATAATTTTGATAAGTGATGGATTTGGATATAGAAAAGTGATTTTTATGTATTAAAATCAACAGAATTTCAAGTATTTTTCATATTGGAAGCGGCTATCGCCTCGAAAAATTGATTTTTGATTTTTGAAAAGCATTCAGAAGTCGCCACCCGAATTTATTTAAATGGAAAAATTAAGAAAAAACCCAATTTGACTCCAATTTATTAATCTTTGATTAATTTACCCAAGGATAAGGTCACTAGTCCTCGAAGCAGGTTGAGCTCGGGGACTAGGTTTTTGGTTTAAAATAATCTCGATTTGGCTCTTAAATTTGATTTGACTTTGAAAATTGATTTCATGGATGACAAGTAATTAATGATGATTATAAAATGTATGATCATGGCATATTTATGGAATATATGAGAAAATGAAGAGCAAGTATTTAAACATCCACAAGTAAATGAGAGTATTTCCTCTAACCCTTATAGGTATTAGGGAAATCACAAAATCATTCATTTACTCTAAAAATAATGGGTAAACTACTATTTAGTCCCTGAGGTTTGACTAAATTAATTATTTAGTCCCTCTATTTTGAGAAACTGACTATTTAGACCCTGAGATTTGACTCCGTCAAAGGAAATAGTCCTTCCGTCCAAATTTTATGTAATATAC
>CATKHJ010062112.1:0-10574 GCA_949750685.1 Vernicia montana
TCTCTAATTAATTAGTTAGTTAATTAAAAATTAATTTTAATTAACTAATTAATCTTTTTTTTTAAATTCCCACTCACTCTCAATTAATTAATTAATTAAAAATCAATTTTAGTTAATTAATTAATCCTTTTTTTAAAATTAAATTTTCACTCAAGTGGTTAATTAATCATTTTAATTAATTAATTTTTTCAATTAATTAAAGTTTGAGTAATCAAATCTTTTTTTTTTTTTAAATTATCTCATTTTCCGAAACGAAACTCCGCTATGGTAAAATCATTCACCCTCTACCAACCAAAAAGAAAGTATAATCTCTTACGCTCAATCAAACCTCAAATCAAACCAAATCAATAAAATATGACTGATTCTTAAACCCCCTCCCCCCCTCCCCTTCCACCTCATAGTGGAATAAACTACGCAGATTTTGATCCCCATTCAATGGGGTACGTAGGCAAGCTTGAAATCTAAATCCAAGTTTCAAATCCAAATCCCAGTCAATCCCCTCCTCCATTCATTTCCATGTAAATTTATATTTTTCCATGTAAATTGTAATTAATTTAATTAATTATTTTTGGAGTAAATGAGCGATTTTATGATTTTCCTAATATTCATAAGGGTTAGAGGAATTACTCTCCTTTACTTGTAAATGTTTAAATACTCTCTCTTTAAATACTTGCTCTTTATTTTTCCATTTGTCTCATAAATTATGTCATGTTTATGCATTATGAATTGACATCATTATCCGTCATCTATGAAATCATTTTTTAAAAAAGTCAAATCAAATTTAAATGTCAAATCGAGATTATTCAAAACAAAAAACCTAGTCCCCGAGTCCAAATTTGGTTCGAAGATTAATGATTTTATCATTGGGTAAATTAATCAAAGATTAATAAATTGGAGTCAAGTTGGGTTTTTCCTTAATTTTTCCCTTTAAAATAAATTTGGGTGGCGACTCCCGAATCCTTTTCAAAAATCAAAAATCAATTTTCCGAGGCGATAGCCGCTTTCAATCATGAGCACTGAAACCCGTTCCTTAACCTTCCTTAAAAATCGCTTAGCCTTTCCTTAAGACATTTATCTGAGCAAGGAGAGGGGCATTCAGGGGAGGCCTCACACTCCCCGAGCTTGAAACTTGCGCATATGATGCTTCCTCTCCATTATAGACTGCAAAGTTGTTCCATGGAGTTGTATGCCCTTAGAACTGTTGTGGTAGCTGTTGTGACTGTGTTTGTGTGGGCCTGCCATTGTAAGAGCGGCCTGTACTAATTGGAACTTTGGACAAACTTTGAGTCTCCTTTCTTTGTTGTAGTGCAGGTTGGCGTTCCATTGGGAGTATACCATTAGACTCCACCAAATCCAAGGATTCTTCAGAAGTTTGTCTTATTGGCTGGTTGAGACTAGGGGCAGCCCCACCAGAAGTAAGAGACTGTCCAGATACTACTTGCTCTAACAGAGTCTTGATTTCTACCATAATCTTTCCCATAAAACACATGTTATTTTCTAAGGAATCTAGGCGTCCATCAATGCCTTGAGAAGCAAGAGGTGCTGGAGCCCCTTGAATTATTCTTTCTGGAAGATCACTAGCCCTCAAGGGACTGTGAGTTTTCTCGATTTGCTCAACCATTTGAGGTACGTATCCAAGCGCTACTGTTGCAGCCACTTCCTCTGCATCCTGAGATATAGTAATTTTAGCATTTTCTTTATCCTTACTATTCTTTTTTGGCGGCATTGCGTGACAGAGGTCCCACCGGGCGTGCCAAAATATTGTTGGTGCCCTTTTTATTTAAATGAATACTAGGCGTGCCAGAGACTCTTGGGGGTCTCACCCATTTCTGACTTCTTCAAGTGATTGTGAAAAGAGACAAATGGACGATTGTCTCTTAAGGTCCTTGGATTCACTAGTTGAAGCTTCACCAATTGCCACGAAAGAAAACTAAAAGAAATGTAATTTTGTAACTTTTTGGCTTGTATTAATGTAAATTTGAGTACATTAAATACAATAATTTTGTAATTTGAAGAGACTTTGAAAATTAAATGATAAAAGCCAAGAGGCTTTACAGAGACTTTGAAAAGTAAATGAAAATAAGCCAAGAGGCTTTGACAGGAAATATAAAAGCTTTGGAAGCTTGAAATGATTTACTTGAGTAGCTTGAATTTGCTGTTCTTGATTGATTGTTGATTGTTGAATTTTCTCAATATTATTTCAAATAACATTGTAGTAAAAATAACAAACAATAAGTTTTGAAGTAAATTAAAATTAATAAAAATATCTATCATATTTTTTAAAATCTTATACGACTAATATTTATTGATATTAAATATTAAAGAATATTATTTATAAATTTTTAGTGACTTATCCTAAAAAGTTATAGTATTAATTAGAAAATCATATTAATTAATTAACCTATTAGTATTATAGATAATTATAAAAACTTTGATGTGAGACCAAAAAGAGTGTGAATAGACTAGAGAGGAGTGTGAATAGTTGCACCCCAAGCAATGAGTGTTTTAACTTTTATGAACAAGGGTGAATTTAGCATGGGGTAATGGAGGCAATTGCCCCAACTACCCCATCGACATTGTCGGATGACTGCAGGTGTCACAAGTGTATGGGTCGCAGTAGTCAGCAGTTTTAATGAGTAAGAATTGTCGATCCTACGAGGATTGAGGGATAATCTACTAAGATTAAGACATTTATCGACTTTATACATCGGCCTTTTTCCTAGCACCACACAATGCCCTATCTCTAGACCATTATTGGCACTATCCTAGCTAACCTGTATTGAAATCTCTTTCATTCAATCATTAGACTAAGGATGCATTAATCTTCATGAAAAAGTCCTAACTAGAGCTTTTTAAGGCTCTAGCTACCAAAGGAGTCCCACCGGAAAATCTCTTCACCTAGGTCAATTCATAATGCAAGATCCATCGTCCATTATTTGAAATCCTTTCTCAAGATCTTTCAAACAATTAAAATCATGTGAGAAGTGATCAAGCTCGATCTTTCAAAGCATTAAGCACAAATACAAGCATTCAATATAGAGGATAAATATCAAGTCTTGCATATATAAACTCAATTAATACATAGTTATGAAACAAGATTCATAAAAACCTAATTACAAACTAAACTAAAACATAATTGCAGACAAAAACAGTAAAAGAAAGACACAATCCATGGAGAATCCCTTTAGATCCTGGTGATTTGGCTTGGATCGGCTCTCTTATGCCGTTGATTCAAGTCTCTCTTCATGCCAAAGATCCTAGAGAAGCTCTATGACTACCGAAAAGGAAAGAAAGTAAAACCTAAGAAGAATTCTAAGGGAATAAGATGGTCTTGCTTCTCTCTTAGAGCTCCTTAGTGGCTATGGTTCTAAAAGGCCAAAAACAATGAAAAAAAGAAGATAAGGTTCTATTTATAGAGTGGTGGGTGGAAATGCTTTTGCCCTAAAAGTGGGGATCACTACATTAAATGCTAGGGTTTTAGCACATGGGTGTTTAGTAAAGATGTTTGTAATACGTCGAGTTTTAAATAATTTTTTTAAAATTGTGTTTTATACGAAAACATAATTTTTATTTTTTATATTTATGTCTATTTTAATTGTATATATGTAATTAAGGTATGAAATATATTTTTGGAGCATATTTTTTCCTTAAAATGTTTATTGAGATATTATTCTTAATGTTATTATTGGTATTATTGTTAGGGTTGAGCGCGGATATTAAAAGTTTCAAATAGAACAAAATAATCAGGCTAAAAATATCCAGAACCGGACCGAACCGTTAACCTTTTGACTTTCCCCGAACTGAACTGAACCGAGTGAAATATTTTAGTACGGTTCTGAATATTAACGTATATCCGGACCGAGAACTAGACCGAATTGAACCGAACTGTACCGAATTGAATTGGACCAAAAAAATTGAAATTTTTTAGATTTTTATTTATTATATATAAGTAGTGGTAATTAAATAATGTATAGATAACACAAAAATTATAAAATTATACATGATATTATACCAATCATTAAATTATATCAAGATTATATCAAAAGAAAATTTAGATGAATTATAAATCTATAATTATAAATGTATATACCTCAATTCAATTTAATATAACTATTAATATTTATATAACTTACTTAAATATTAGGTTCATTAAATTTGTATTAAGGAAAAATTAGTAATATAATGTGGATTATGTTTTAATAATACTAAGATATAATCACATATTACAATTAAACATTTTAAATTCACTACATATATGTTTTAGAAGAAAAAAAAACTTTTAATATATATTATGATTAATCAATGAGTAATAATAAGAAAGCATGATGTATTAGTATGTAAGTATAGTAATATTGTCATTTTAATTATAATTATATTTGTGTGATACTAATAAAGTTTTAAATTAAAATTTTGTTAGTATCTAATACTCTAATTTTTAAAAATATTTTTTTTATTAATTAACATCTCTGGAATATATTATCAATAAGAAATTATTTGTAATAGGCAGTTTGTATAAAAAGTTAGAAAGTGATTTTAATTTATAATAAATTATTTATTAGTTTTAAGTTATATAAATCAAGATTAAAATTATTTGAATTAAGTAAAATACTAATATAATTATAATTTATATTATATTTATATATTTTTACAGTAATTATATTTTTTTTCTTGTTTAAAATCATTGATAAATTTTGGGTTTTGATTATTTTTTATCATATAAATTAACAAATTACATTTTTTTTTTTTTTGAAGATCTCTAAATCTCTATATTGCATTGGATTGGATTAGACCGAAACCGAAATATCCGATCCCTGAATTATATTGTCCCAAAATTTTCGAGACAATACAATACAAATATTTTTTTTATTTCGGTTCCGGTTCCTGTTCTACACAAATCAAAATCGCCGAAGTTCGGTCCAATCTCGGAGATTTTCAAATCTCTAGATTGGACCGAACCGTGCTCAGCCCTAATTATTGTTATTATTATTTATAAAAAGTATTATTTACAAGAAAATGATTTATTATATATATATATATAAAGGGGAAAGAGAAGAACCAATCAAGAATTTAATTTTGGATAGAAGAGAGAGAATTTATGGACAGTAGAGAAGAGAGAGAAGAGACAGGAGAGAGAAAGAGCTACTGACCTCTGATCTGTCACCGTCTAATGACCTACCGGTGACATATGCCTGATAGGAAGGGAGAGTAGTCGCCGACTAGTCAACTGCCCAAATCTCACCGTCAGAAATCATTGGAGCAAGCCACACGCATTGCCCAACCGTCCGTCGGTGAAGACTTTCCGAAGCTATTTTCAATCGACGCCGACCTCCGTTCATGGAAACTTTTGCATGGTTGGAATCCTTGCTTCCTGAGCTTTCATTTGGTACCCAGTTTACCTAAAATGGATGAGTTTCATTTTTTATCGAAATTCGGCGAAGATCAAGACTGCCGGAGCAGATTTCCTATGATCTATGGTAAGGGAGCAAAAAAGATAAGTACTTTTGTATTTACCATCTCGAGACGAATCTATTGGTACATATTTCATCGTCAACGAACATCGACAATAATTTTTCGGTGATTTTTTGACGACCACTGAAATGAACGTTTTTGGACAGAAACTCTGGCTCGTTAAACCGAGTCAACCAGTACCTATCCCAATTTTTAATTGTATTTAGATAATGAGTTATGGATTTATTTGTGAGAATTTAGGTATATTATTTATTGTTATTTAATTAGTGTAATTGGATCGTTAAATTGAGTTATATAATTTTACTATTATTTTAAATCGAATATGCTTTAAATAAATTTATATAGTTAATGAAATTGTTCTATCACTAATTCATGTATAACTAATGGAATTACTAAAGTTATATGAAATTCTATATTGTTGATGAATATCAAAAGGAGTTGTTTATATATTATCCTTTGATATATATATTTATAAATACAATTTTAATGAATCAAATTGATTTTTATGGAATTTAAATTATTTAAATAATTTTCTTTTATATATATATATATATAAATAATATAATATAATATAAAAGTTATATAAGTTCCAATTAAATAATTTGTATGATTTATATATAAGTTTCAATTAAATAGTTCAATATTAATTAATAAGTATTTTCATGGGTAGTATTATAAGTAAATAATTAGAGTAAAAATTTGAATTTATATAATTAATAAATTTCCTTATATATTATGAATTTATATTTTTACATGGGGTTTAAGTTACTTTTAACCGAATAATAAAATGAAATATTTTTATAAAGAACTTTAATAATTTTTATTAAATATAAATATGTGAAGTAAAATAATAATTAAATGAATTGAAAATGAATAATGACCTTTGTGTGGACCTGTATAATATGAAATAGAATTATAGACTATAAAGGAGGATGGGTTTATTGCATTGAAGGTCCGGATTGGACCATTATATTTTTGATTGTGTGGTTGAATTGAGAATTATTGAATTGTAACAGGAGAATTAGTCCAGTTTTAGAGAGATGTTGCCGAATTTTTGGTGAAATTTTAGAAATAAATAGTTAAGGAATTATATAGATTTTATCTGAGAAATATTGTTATGTTCTTAGGACGAGATTAATTAATAGAGGCTAGAATCAACTAATTGATAATTGAATTGAGAATTTTTTGTGTAGGCAAAGGTGAGCCAAGGAAATGATTGAATTACAAGCAAATTAAGGTGATTGAAATTGATTGAAAGGATATAACGAAATAAGTAAGTTATGAATGCATACCCTCCTAGCTCGATTTGATTGTTAATAACTTTCCATTTGAATTCATTCATTTTATATGCCTAAGTTGTATAATTGCTATCGTTCATTGATATTGCTATTGAAACCATGTTTATTGAAAATTTCTTTGTTCATTGCTATTAATCATTTGCTATTGAATATGATGTGTAACAGAACTGCTACCTAATAGGGGAAATAGCCATTAGACCTTGTGCACATAGTTATGCCTTACTTAGGGAGAGCAATACCTTAGGCGTGTACTTAAAAAAGTGCATGTTAAACATATGCCTTACCTGGAGAGAGCACAGTACTCCAGGCATGTATTCATGGAATGCACGTTAAGTATGATATGTTATGATGAAAGAGAAATTGACGGATTGATTGATTGTTCTGTTACTATACCATATGCCTTTAATGCTTTCTTTCATGACACACATATTTATTATTTATTGATTATTAAACTTTGATATATTTGATATGTATATGTTCTTGTGACCCATTGATTGATTTGTTCCTATAAACCATTGTACTTGTATTTGTTAACCATTTGGATACCTCATTATTCATATGCATTCATAAACATGCTGAATTGACTGCTCACGACATTGTCTGTGGATCCAGGTTATAGTTTGCAGAGCATAAAAGATAGATGTTGATCGAATTAGCTAAATCTTCTTGATCATCTTTTTCCATCAAGAAGTACAATGTATATGCTTATGATTATTTAAGATTAAATATTGTATATTTGAATGATAAATAATTGGTGTTTATATTCTTTAGTTGCTTCGTAGAAATTAGAAGTGATAGATTAGGTAATGATTGGTGAACTACCATGGCATAAAAAAAATGTGT
The DNA here is from genome assembly GCA_949750685.1 of Vernicia montana. Taxonomy (NCBI): domain Eukaryota; kingdom Viridiplantae; phylum Streptophyta; class Magnoliopsida; order Malpighiales; family Euphorbiaceae; genus Vernicia; species Vernicia montana. The sequence continues at coordinate 7,611 of CATKHJ010062112.1, forward strand.
ATAAGTTAATTAATAAATATTATTGATAAATATAATTGATGGTTAATTCAATTCAAGTTATGATCTTGGACGATAATTGTATGTGATTTTATGGTTTAGATTGCTTGATACAGTATTGAATTTATAGCAAGAATGAGTTCTACAGATTTTTTTTGGTTTTACGCCTACCCATGTCCTTGGATTGTTATAGCTCTGGAATCGGGTCGTAATAGTGTTAGTGTGGATGTTGGGTGTTGGTGTTGGTGTTAGAATGGATGTTGGCAAAGACCCATGGCCAATTGATGTTGACGCTCAAAGTGGTGGCTTGCTTCCATGGCCGTTGGAGATGTTCCAATGAGTGTTGGTGTTGAGAATATATACCTTCCACAGTCATTGAAGAATCTTCCATGACCATTGGAGACAAGTGTTGGGGAAGCTTCTATGACCGTTGGAATTAACTTTTCTTCATTTCACCCACGTTGTGAAGGATCACAAACGAGTAAAGATTTTCTCCTCTTTTCAACGAGTGTTGATGAGGATTCCACGACCAATTGCCATTTTCACCAAAATATCTTCATTTTCTTCTTTCTTTGTTCCTTTAAACTCAAAAGCCTACAAAATATTTATTTAGTAGAAGATATATATATATATATATATATACTAAGAAACTATAATAAAATCAAACTAAACAAAGGAAAATAACTTATATATTATTTGTGTATGACCCATGAAAATCCTTGGATATATGTATGCATATAATAATATTGTCCCCACTAAAATTATCAAGTTTGCCCCATTAAATAGTGTTAATTGCCCATAATTCATTTAAATTTTAAATTATTTATTTATTATATTTAATTTGAGTTAACATATAAATTATTATATTAATTTGGTTGGAATATTAATGAATTTATAGAAAAAAAAAATAGAATTAATAATTAGATTAAGTATGTTCATTTATCTTTAACAATAAAATTTTTAAGCATATCGTCAATTTTTTTTTAATATTATCAATATTTTTATATTTATGTTTATTTCTACAATGTATATAAGTTGTATTTTAATTTAATTATATGTGTGTATATGTATATTATCCTCACTGACCAAATTTTCTAAATTCACTATTGTTTATAAATATATTACTGAGGTCGCATGGATAGTAATTGAAAATCAATATTTGACATTTAGACTTTTAATCCTTAATTAATTAAGGAGTGTTTGGTAAATTATGCAGTTTGAGCAAAATTTCAAATTTTAGCAGTAGGCGGTTAAAAACTGTAATTAAAACACTGAAAGTTAAAATTTTTAGCCGTTAGCATTTGACCTTCCAATCGCTAGCTATTTTGATTTCCTTTTTTATTTCAATTTCCCTATATTATGTTGGCCTAATAGGCAATTTTATTGCTATTTATTACAATTTTACCGTGTATGTTTTTTTAAAAATTAAATTTAGTGTCAGTTTGATTTGATTTTTAAAAACCAGCAATCAACGGTTGAATATCTAATCGTTGACACAAGGTGTTTGGTAAAGAAAAATTAAAAATCCGAAATATAAGAAATGAGCGGTTGTATTTCCAACTGATAGTTTTTGAAATTATAACTAAAAACTAACTTTTGAATTTGTTGCTTTTGAATTCAAAAGCTAATTTTTATCAAAAAATAGTCATTAAAATTTAAAATAATTACGAAAATATTTACTACTAAATAATAAATATATACATCATTATTTTAATTTTTAAATATTTTAATATGTACATACATTCATATAATTAAAGACAAATTAATTAAAATGTAAGTAATTGTTTTTATCCATATATTTTATGTGTAATATTAATTCATTAATTGTATATACTCAAAATTTATCATAATATATAAAATAATATATTTATTCGTTATTTTATAATTTAATTTTAATTTTAATTGTTAAATTATTAAATATTTTACAATTATTTATAATTACTGGCTATAAATCATTAATGACAGCTGACCGTTGATGATGACCGCTAAACCAATCATGCCCTACCCTATTTGCAAATGTACTCACAATTATACTCCGATGTAGAAAAAGGCACCCAAGTAAATATTCTCTTTGCTGGAATTCACGAGGAAGGTGGCAGCAGCAATGACATTTGGCCTTTTAAGAGTGAATCAATTGATCCATTCAACATCCTCAAAAATTTTATTAAAAAAATAATAATAAAAAAAATAAAAAACTAACTATAGTCAGCTATTTAAAGTGGGTCTGAAGGATTTCAAGCAGCTTCAAGACCTTTGGTTTGAATGCGATTAATTGAAAATAGGGTTAAGCACGATTCGGTTCAAGTTGATATTAAGCTAATAATCAAATATCTTACTAAATTAAAATTTTCGTTACAATTTGATATGGTTCTCTCCTTAAGTCTCAAATTTTTTATAATATAGTACTAAAACAATTCGGTACTTTTATGGTACAGTACTAAAACAGTACCCGAGTATTATGCTCATCCCTAAACCTAAGGTTTGAATTTTAATAAGCGTTATTAAAATTTTTAAATATATATCATATATAATTAACATAATAATGGGTCTAATTGATATATATAATGGGTCTAAAGTTTGGATTTTAATAGTTTATATATATATATATATATATATATATATATATATAATTGATATTCGATACTTTTAGATCGGTTTAACACAGTTCAGTTTGGTACAGTTCTCGGTTCGGATATGAATTAAAAATCAGTATTGTATCAAATTAAAATTTTCAGTTAGGGATGGCAGCGGGGCGGGTATGGGGCGGGTTTCCCATTACCCATACCCGCCCCGCGAACATTTATTTATACCCGCCCCGCTACGGGACGGGGCGGGTATCCGCGGGTTTACCCGTTTTATTTATTTATTTTTTCTTTAAAAAAAATTATTTAATAATAATTTTTTATATATACATATATTCATTTATATATCTTTTCTACATGTCTATATAATATAATTTATCTTTTA
>CATKHJ010062162.1:0-15880 GCA_949750685.1 Vernicia montana
AACCCAAAAGGATACAATGGGCATTTTCATATTTGTCTTAAAGTCAATAATAGCAACTCAATTTCCATTTGTCTTCTTTTGCCCTAACAAAAGTTGTTTAGGTATAAAGGCAAATTTGATGAGTGAGTTGTGTAGAGAAAATTCACTATTCATCATCTTCTTCAAGTAAGGGTTAAAGGTTGAGAGAAAAAAAAAAAGAAGAAGTGTTCTTCAATTTCATTGTTTTTCACATCTAACCTTTTGTTCTTTGTGAAAGAACAAAAGTTTCTTGAAAAGACTTGATAAATCCATAGAACATAAAAGAAATCCAAACACCTAAGGTTTGCCAAAGTAGATCTTGATTTCATTTGGACAACCAAGGAGAGGAAGTCAATAACATCTAAGGAAACCAAAGGAGCTTGATAGAGGAAGCTTGGTGTGGAAATTCTAGAGGCTTCACGCTTGGGGAGCTCAAGGAAAAGGAAGAATCAAAGTCTTGCCTTCAAGAGGTAATTTGATTACCACTTGTTCTTTCTTTTCTAGCATATGTGTTTTACACATTAATTAAGAGATTGCTTGGAAAGTTTATTGGACTCAAACCACAAGGTGTTGTCAAATTTTAAAGTGTTTGAGATTTCACAAACCTACCAATTCCGCTGCGCTTGGGCCCAATATCCCTTCATGAATCACATCACTTCCCCAAGATCTCAACAAGTAGGAAATACACTTCCAATACTCTTTTTATCTCACTCCAATGGTTCGACATTCATTTTCACTCAATAACATTCTTATCATTTCAAATTAACTTAAACACATATAATAAATTACATATCTATTATTTTACAACAATGTTAAAACATGTCTCAGTAATCTCCATTCTTATTCATTATCTATTATATACATATTAATACCTACATCTTTTCATTTCACATATGGAGCACTAAACAATCCCATAACTATATATACATATAAATATTTCAAAATTGAGCAAATTACATTATCCAAATGAAATTCTCAAGAACAGCAAGAATACTTGATGAGCCACTTACTAAAGTCTACAAATCTCCTGAAAAAAAATAAGGGAAAATTGGGGTGAGTAAACTCAGTGAGTAAAGAATATACTACCATAAACTGTATGGCTTGGTATTTAATGATAGCTACAATAACGTTATATGTTCACACATATACTTGAAACAATGGAAGGAATAAGTTTCTGACATGAACAAGCAGAGACGAAATACAATTTTCCATATTCAAGTGAACATATGAAATAAAGAACATGCGAACATATGAATCAATGAATATACAATAATGTATAACATATTTGAAGACATGAATTAATATATAATTTAGCAAAAATCAACTAGTTAGGAGCGATGTGCTCTTCACATCGCATAATTACAAATAAATATGGAACAGAGTCTCAGTTACACATGTTCCCCACATTGCATAAAATAGCGTGAGATGGGCCAAATCTCACGACTAGGACCATAACCCTTCCTAGCTAGGGCTCATTTAATATACCCTATCTGTGGGTATCTATGTGCACATAGTCTGATGTATTACCCATATTAGTTGGGGATTTATGCTTTAAGACTCAAAATTTCTCATATTAATTGTTCAAATGACACATCAAATACTACATCACATGATTCCTAAATGAAAGAACTTCAATCATTAATAAATCTCAATAGAGATGTTATGGAACTTGTATCAAAGATAACAATGACTCAATTATAAGAATTTTAATAACACATTGATGGAATTCAATGGACACGTATAACATTATGAGGCCTTGCTCAAATGCCCCCCCTCATTTAGGAGCCTTAAGGAAAGGCGAGCAATTTTTAAGGGTTTTAGGTATGAGTTTCAGTGCTCATGATTGGAACGACTATCTTTCAAAAAATTGATTTGATTTTTAAAAGGATTCGGGAGTCACCACCCTAATTTATTTTTAAAGAAAAAATTAAGGAAAAACCCAATTTGACTCCAATTCATTAATTTTAAATTAATTTACCCAAGGATAAGATCATTAGCCTTCAAACCAGGTTGAGCTCGGGGACTAAGTTTTTGGTTTTTAAAATAATCTAAATTTGGCTGTTAAGTTTTTATTTGACTTAAAAATTGATGACGATGACAATTATAATGCATGGACATGGCATAATTAGAGTGCATGAAGAATTGAAAGCTAGTAATTTAAATATCTATAAGTAAAGGAGAGTATTTCCTTTAGCCCTTTAAGAGTACTAAGGAAATCCCATGATCGTTCCTTTACTCCAAAATAATTAATTAACTAATTACATTGGAATTAAATACAAATATTTACAAAAATAGAGGAGAAAAAGATTGATTGGAGATTTGGATTTGAGTTTGGAGTTAAATTCCAAGTGTGCCTATATACCCCATTAGATGGGGATCAAAACCCACGTAGTTCATTATACGGTGAAGTGGAGGGGTTTAGTGATTGGTTAGATTGATTTGATTTGAATTGGTGGGATTTTGGAGTTGGTGAGAGAAGATGTTATACCTTCTCATTGGGAGATTTTGAGTGGGTGGAGTGTTTTTCCGGACTGAAGTTCTGTTTTATCGGAGTCAGAATGTGGGAATCCTACTCAAAGAGAGTGGATTAAGTGAGATTAATCCAAGGAGGATAAGATGGTGGATTGGATTAAATTAACCCTATAGAGGATTAATTTGATGGATTGATTACTTAATTAAAAAAGATTAATTAATTAACTAATTAATATGATTAATTAACCTAAAATTAATTAAAATCAAAGAGAAATTAATTAATTTAGGGGTTACTCAAAAGGAGTATGAGAGACTAATTAAAGAGAGAGAGAGAGAGAGAGAGAAGCAAGTGGATAGCCAATCTACACAAACTTGAGGGGTGAAGAAAATGAAGGAGAGGAGGGGGGTATTTATAGGAAATGAAGGTGGGGTGAAAAGACCAAAAAAGGGCTAAAAAGTGGGTTGAAAAAGGGGCAAAAACAAAAATTCTAGGGCATAAAGGGGGACTAGCCGCCAGGACGGGCTGTGGATCCATGCCATTTTTTCGTGACGGCCGCAAAAAAGGATGGCGGATACACCGAAGAAGGTGGCGGATCTGCCGGACCAACTGGCATCCACTATTGCATCGTACAAACGCACTGACACGCATCAGTATGACACATGTCTGACGCAGCAGTGCGGACGTGCTAGGAAGGCTGCGGCGGCCGCGAGATGTCTGGCGCATCCACACAGCCTATTTGCGGTCACTGCTAAAGGCCCCGACAGATCCTCAGGAGGCTTTGGAGGACGTCTACGTGGCAGTTTGGATTTTTCTAGTTTTGGTCCTCCGAGTCAATTTTCTGGGTTCCGATCAGTTTTCGGGGCTTTCGGGATTTTAAAAAATTACCGATCAGTGTCGGTGGACTTGAAATTAATTTTGGCAGTCAAATTTGGAAAAAATTTGGTCAGTTTTGAGAAAATATTGTCTAGTGCAGAATGTCTGGTCAAGATCAGAAAAGTAATGTCGGTCTGTGTTGGAAAATTAAATCATTTACCTTTCGAGGGCGCTACCCCCTTAACCCCTGCTTGCTAACCAGCTAGCGGGACCGCCGTACCAGGTCTGCATAGCGCACTAAATTTAGTAAGTGTCAAGCTGCGACAACATCATGAGGGTGCAAAATTGAGGGTTCACAAGCATGGCTATTCATGATTCAATTAGACTTGACAATAACTCATCAAATGAAGCTCAATGAGTACATATAGAAATTTCATGAGACCAATGATAAGAAACTTCAATGAACATAACAAATGGAATTCAATGGACATATGAAGAATCAACAAATGAGAGGAATTTGAATGATCACATCATGTAGGATATTGGTGAGTTCACATGGAATGTATCAATAACAAATGAAGGAATTATCAATTAATAGGTGAATCTCAATTACATGGATTTTATCGAAGGGATATTTCATGATTTAGGTGGTTTACAAATAACTTATATTCAATAATGCAAAACACAATAGATAACAGTATATTTTTCACTCACCTTAGCCAATATTCACTTCTATACTTTTCAATTCTTCCTTTGATCTACTCAAAATGAATAATCATCATCAATTCCTTCATTTCCCTTTTAACTATTATTAGTTTCTACAATTAATATAACACATATCAACAAACTCATTCAACACTCAATTTTTACTTAAAATCATAATCAAATTCATCCAATAACTAATTCTCAAACTAGACTCAAATAGAATCCCATCTTTTTTTCTATTACTATCCCATCATTAATCATACAATAGAAAACATAATTAAGCTAATAAATCAACTATATATACATCTACTCATCAAATTCTAACTTAAAACCCAATTTACAACTCAATTTATATTTAAACTTAAGTCATATATAAATAGAGAAAACTTAGATGATTATTACCTTATTACTTGAAGTAGATGAACAACCTTAAAGCTCAAATCCCAAATTTCAGATTTATGGAAGAACTTGAAAGATTAGCTATGGTGATGTTTAAGATTGAGAGAGGAAGAGAAAGGATGAAAAAGATGGAAGAAAAAATGGGTTTTGCTCAATAATTTTAGTAGGTGGGGCATTTTTATCAGCAAAGGAGGGTAGTTGGACATTAAATGCCTAAAAATCTTACCATGGAAATTTCGAGCAATAAGGGTTTGGATGTGCATGGTCGTGCACATCAAGACCCTGGCTGTCCCTTTTTGTTTTCCAATCATTTCTCCTTTGTTTTGCTTCAAATTTGACCCTTAAACTTCTTAAGCAACCCCTAGCCTAATAACACTTGCTTGAATCCAAATTAAAATAATTTGAAGTTCATCACTCTCTTCATCCCATCAATTACATTTTAATTAGCTTATAAGAACATATTTTAACTCATACATACTAAGGGTTTAGCATACATATCTAACAATAACTTGGCACATATTTCACTTTGTACACATACACATACAAATCATTGACACATATGGCTAATACAGGTTTGGGATTACACTCTAGCTAGGAAGAATTTTAATGTCCTAGCCATAAGACCTAGCTAGTCTTGCGTAATGAAGTGTGGTATTGCTCCGCAAGAAGAGCCCCTACCACTATGAAGTTCGATGTGGAAGCAATGATAAAATCCGCTCTCATCCATAAAGATAGATTTCTGCTAAATATATTATTTAACTGAAAAAATCTATATGTACATTGCTATTTGAATAAAGTTCTAAAGGTAGTAGAAGACATTGTTATTTATATTTTTGTGGCTAATGCTCCACAAGAATAGCTGCCACTATGAAGTTCGATGAGGAAGCAAGGATAAAATCCACTCTCATCTATGTAAAAAGATTTCAAAAGTAATATGAGCTATTTGTTATTTGAAAGAAGATTTAAAATGTATTACAAGTTATTCATTTTGTATTTAAAATGTATTACAAGTCATTTGTATTGTATTTGAAATATATTTCAAGTTATTTATTATTTGAAGGAAGATTCAAACCGTATTACAAGCTATTCATATTTGAATGAATTTTTTTAAAAGTAATATAAGTTACTTGTTATTCAAATTAAGTTTCCAAAAGTATTGCAAGTCATTTGACATTTGATATTTGTTTTTATATTATATGTTATATGTCATTTGAACTAAGATTTTAAGAACTCAAAAGACTTTAATTTGATTTAAATTTCAAAAATACTATGTGTCATTTGCCATTTTACATTGTTCCAATCGAATATATGTATATATATAAGTCAGCCAAGTATTATTCTTGTGAACTAACGTTGAATGCCAAGCAACACAATTTATAGTAATATAATTTTTACTCACTGAGTTTTATGCTCAGCCCCCTTTCCCAATTTGTTTTATAGAAAGGTAATAAGGTAGCAACAAGTTTCTCAAGTATTTTTCTTTACTTGGGATCAGTACAGCAAAGTAAAAATCTTACTCTTATTATGTGTATATGTGTATAAGTTTTCAAAGTCCTAGAGCTCTATGTGTGTAATTAACATATTATACTTAATGTATTTAGTGAGTTGTGTTTGATAAGTAAAGAGTGTTAAAGATAATATAAGTTTTAATGTCTGAATATGTAACTTAAGTAAGAGCATGTGAAAAAACTTGGATTATGCTAATGACTTTGAATGTAAGTTGATATGTATAAGAAAGACATTGGGAGGATTTGTATTGGTTAATGAAGTTGAGGTTATAAGGAGGAACATTAGAAGTGTTGTTTATTTGCAGGTTTTGTATCTTGGAGATTGTTTTATGTTTAGCTGGTACTTTGCCAAATTTCAATAGAGTTGTAATATAATTGGGTTCTACGAATTTTCGGTGGCTTTAGGCCTACCCATTCCCTAGGACCGTCATATCCCAAAAGTGGGATGTGACATACTCGCGAATCGTCACATTAGATTTCAAATCCCCTTTCGCCAGACAACAACGCTAAGATAGGTGCTGAGGTAAGGCATATTTTGAGTTTTTAAAAACTCTCTTCGTATTTTTCTGACCACTGAAATTTCACTTGTTTTTGAGTGAGCTTAGTCAAAGGGGCTGCTATACTCAAAAATCCTTTTACAAATCTTCTGTAATATCCTAACAAACCCAATAAACTTCTTATTTTCGTCACACTAGTGGGGCTGGGCCAATCCATAATAGCTTCTACCTTCTTTGGATCCATTTGGAGTCCTTCTTTATTAATAACACGCCTCAAGAAACTAACACTGTGGAGCCAAAATTCACACTTATAATACTTAGCATACAATTGATATTCTATCAAAGTTTGTAAGATCAAATGAAGGTGTTCTTCATTGTTCTTCGAATAAACCAGGATGTCATCTATAAATATAATGACAAACTTGTCCAAAAGGATTTGAAGATTCTGTTCATTAGGTCCATGAAAGCAGCTGGAGCATTTGTCAGTCAGAAAGAGAGTACTAAGAATTCATAGTGTCCATATCTGGTTCAAAAAGCCATCTTAGGTACATCCGCTTCTCTAATCCTCAATTGATGGTAGCCTGATATCAAATTTATCTTAGAGAAGTGGCTTGCTCTTAGTAACTGATCAAATAAATCATCAACTCGTGGAAGGGGATATTTATTTCTAGCTGTCGCCTTATGGAGTTGTTTGTAATCAATGCAAAGTCTCATAGATCCATCCTTCTTCTTTACAAACAATATGGGTGCTCCCCATGGCGAGCTACTGGGTCGAATGAATCCTTTATCAAGCAATTCCTGCAATTTTTCCTTTAATTCTTTTAACTCAATCGGAGCAATTTGGTAAGGTGATATGGAGATCAGATTCGTCCCCAGTAGTATTTCAATATTAAATTCAATCTCCCTCTCTAGTGTCAATCCTGGTAGCTCATCAAGAAACACGTTAGGATATTCATTCAGAATTGGAATTTGCTCCAGTCTTTTCACTTCAAAATCAGTATCCCTGACGTAAGCCAGATATCCTTGACATCATCTTCATAGCAGTCTCTTCGCCTTAATAGCGGATATCAAGTTATAAGGCAAATCACTCCTTTCCCCTTGGTATTTGAATTCATTTCCTAATGGCGGTTTAAATAATATTCTCTTCCCTCAGTAATCTATGGAAGCATAGTACTTAGATAACCAATCCATACCCAGGATAACATCGAACTCTAAGATGGGTAATTCTATTAGATTGGCCTTAATCTCTTTATCACCTACACTTACAGTACATGGGGAATAGGCATTCTGAACTTCTATCTCTTTTTCTAACGGGGTGGATACTATTAATGGCTTCCTTAATGGTTTACTTATAATAGGTAATCTCTTTGCAAAACGAGAGGATACAAAAGAATGGGTAGCTTCAGAATCAAATAGCACCCTAGCATTAACATTTTAAATAGTGAGTGTACCTGTTACTACCATGTTCGAGGCTTGTGCTTCTTGTTGAGTCAGAGCGAACACCCTTCTTTTTCCTTGTCCCATAGTAATTTTCCCAAAAGTATGACCTACTCCTTGGCCAACTTCGTTTCCTCTCCCTATATTTCCTCCCTTAACTTGATTTCCACTAGTTCTACCTCTCAACATTTGGACTATAGATTATGAAGCTTGAGGTCTACTAATTGATGCAGCCTATGGGTAATCTTTCACAAAATTTCCTATCTATCCACACCCAAAAAAACCTCCCATAATCCTTAGACACTGACCTCGGTGTGGCTTCCTGCAGAAAGAACATTGGGGATATGGATTCCTCGGAGGAACCAAACCCATTGTACTGAGGCTCATCTGCGAAATAGATCGAGAAGAATTTAGGCCTCTCCCCACTTGCCCTCAAGAACCAGCTTGTGGGGTCAATTGGTAGGAAATGTCCATGCTCCTAGTTCCACTGTTATCCCAACCTGTTATGGGTGTATTTCTTACTTAAGCCTTCTTTAGTTGTTCCCTAGCTGCTTTTGCTTCCAATTCCTTAGTTTTAATCATCCGAGCCTTATCCACTATTTTGGAGAAAGAGTCAAACTCATAAGCAGCCAATATCTTATACAGAGGTGCAATTAACCCCTTTCGAATATGCTGGATTTGAACTGCTTTATTAGGTACAAGAAATGGAGCGAACTTGCTTAGTGGACTAAACTTTTTCGTATAATCATTTACAATCACATCTGACGTCTAAGTCAGCCTTTCAAATTATCTTGCTCTTTCCTCCCTAACACTTTCTGGTAAAAGTTCATTTATCACCATCTCATCAAATCTTTTCCAAGTGATGTCTTCGTTATCTCAAAGCAACACAGTTACGCTTCACCTGAACCAATCTCTATCATCATTCTTCATAAGATGGCCAGCAAATTCCATTGCCCTCTTATTTGGTATCCTCAATTTATGTGCTTTATCTTCCATCTCTTCAAGAAACTCTTTTGGGTCTATGTCTCCCTTATATTCTGAAGGCTTAAGTTTCAAAAATTTCTCAAAAGAGGTTTCCTCCACTTGAGATACAACCTGGGGTTGATGAGAAGCAACTGGTATCCCAAGGTTAGCAGGAGTATGAGGAACCGGTTGTTGTTGCATATGTTGGGCCACTAATTTTGCTAGTATCTCATAGTTCAGCTGGAGTTATTCTAATTATATGCCATGTTAGCCTCATTAGCTGAGGGTACAGGTGGAGGAACCATATTTTCCCCTGCCATTTCAACTAAATGATCATCAGGAAGATAATTTCATCTAGGATGACCTCACCCTCTACCACGTCCACGTTAAAGAGGCATTTAACTATAAATTAAACGAGAAAATAACAATTAAGATACATAATGTAATTGATATGCTAATCTATATCCAAAGAATACTACAATGATGAAAAAAGATCCTATTGCTTTGTAGTCCTCTACACCAACATATCTTAACTAGGACCCATAAAGACTTTTGTAATCAGTTTGTCTCTGATCAAAACCTAGGCTCTAATACCACATTTGTCATGACCCCTCCTAAAAGTCACGATGATTTTAGGGTATGGGTAGGCTTAAGGCCACCTATCACCTCGTTAAATCTCTTCTCACAATAGAATGAAACATAATGTAAGAGATCTAACAAATCATGCGTAATCATAAAGTCTTGAATTTAGCCACAAACTACTGCTAGGTTTCATACATCATTCTAGTCCAAAACTACGAAGCTTCTACAATAGTATTATATATACAACAAAATAATAATAATTATACTTAGAGGTAAATACATTTATGTAGCTTCAAAGAAGAAAGAGATTCGAAGCTCAATTTCCTCTTCCTAAGACCTCTTCGACTTGTTCACCTAAAACCACAGACAATGTCGTGAACCGTCAACACAATAAGTTAATAAAACACATAATGTTAAGGGAATCATTAAGGACATCAGTTACTTGATAGATATAATAAGGGTATAGTATTTAGTCATGGTAATAAGAAGAAATGTTTGTGTTGAGGAAGAACAGGCATCAAGGGACTATCTGTCATGACAAAACATTATCATATCCATCGGTGGAACATGGGCGGGACTACACCTCAAAACCCTTTAACCTCCGCAATCCATTAGGGTAGTAACTTCTCCCTGCTTCGTATATTTAGCCGAGTATACACTTAGGGTAAAAATCCCTCCCTAGGTAGGTGTGAGGCCTCGCTCGAGCACCAGTCCTATCCACTAAAGGGATTCAAAATGCTCATTTGGGAAAAGACTCACAATGAAATCCTCGAGCTTAGATTGATTTATTTTAAAAATTTCTTTAGAGTCGCCACCTTAATTTTATTTAGATTGGGAAAAAAATTAAGAAAAAAATCCAAATTGACTCCAATTAATATCCCAAAGGGAAAAGATCACTAGCCTCGAAACCAAAGAGGATTCGGGGACTAGGTTTTCGGTTCATTTTAATTAGTTTGGCATTTAACAAAATTATGACTTTGAAAATTGATTTAATGAATTATGTACAATATAAAAAATGCATGATTATATAAATGAATGAAATAAGGAGGAAATAAAAGAAAGAGAAACATAAGTTAAAGTTACAACAAAAATCCAAATTAAGGGATACTTCCTCTAGCCCTTATGGGTTGTAGGGAAGTCACACATTCTCCAAACTAATCCTAATAAAATCAATGTAAAAGAAATTAAATTAAAGTGAAGAAGGTCATGAGGGGAGAAGTTGGTTAGTTTTAATTGGATTCGATGCTTGGACCAAGTATGCCTGCGTATCCCTTTGAATGAGAATTAGAACCCACACAGTTTTCCCTTCTTGCGACGGGGTTTGTTTAGTCAAACCACTTTATCATGTTTTGATTGATTGATTGAGTTAAGTTGATTGGTTGATTTTAATTGATTACTAGGTTGAATTAATTATTTCATATTTTAATTAACTAACTTAAATGAATCAATTAAGAGAGTCAGGGGTAGAAGAGAAAATAATTAGGCAAGGTGACCAAAGGGGAAGAAGAAAATCCCAAGGAGGGAAAAATAAATAATTAATGAAACTGAAAAGGAAAAGGAAAAGATGCTTACTTTGCTCTCGTGTGGCTTTAAGATGGAGGATACTTGTCTCGATCGGTGACGGACTTGCCTCGGATGGCGAGGAACTTGCCTCAGACGGTGGGGACCTTGTCTCAGACAGTGAGAAGTTTTTGACTTGATGGGTCGGCTTGAGAAGTCACAACCCAACTCGCTTTGCAAAGAAAGGAGCAATAGTAAAGCAAAAATAAAATAAGAGAAAATTTAAAACTAGAGAGCTTGTTCCTTGGTGAAACAAGCTTATGAGGATGGTTCACTTGATGCAAATGCTAATCAAACAAGCCAAGAGGTGAAGAATAATGAGTGGGAGGACCCCTATATATATGGTGAAGGTTGGGGAGAAGTTTCATGCACTTCTGATGTGGGATACGGTGCAAAAAAGGGGTGAAAATTCGGAGAAAATAAAAAAAATGGACAATTGGTTCGGATCCGCAAAGCAGCCCTATAGATTCGTATAAAAGCCCTGTGGATCTACAGGGATTACCTATGGATCCGCAGGACAGTTCGCGGCAGCCTAGTCTTGGCGCCTCGATTTCTCATTTTTCATCAGTTTTTACTCATTTCTTGTATGTTTTTAGCGATTCCTATTGCGTTATGCTCCATATTCAATCCTAGATGATCTGAGGGTAGTTTTAGAGGGTAATGGATTTTGGTAATTTTGACCGCCGGAGGTTTGTCTTACTGGGTCTAGGTATTGCCTCAAAGGGTGTAAAATTAAGAGTTCACAGTTGCCCCCTCATTAGAATTGTCTTGTCTATAAGGCAATTCTGATGATAGTAAACCTAGAGAAAGGGATGCAAAAAAAAGAACCATAGGGATGTTTAGGTGATTGTTTTTAAATATTTATGGATGGAAGTTGACTGATAAATGAAAGTGGGAAAAGGAATCAGAGGGATATCTAGGTCAGTGGCTAGATATTTCTGGGTGAAAAATGGATATGATTGACTCAGATAAGGAGATAGGGAAAGGAACTAGAGGGATGTTTAGGTTAAACATGTCTGGATGAAAGTTTTGAATTGAATTAAAGGGGTGGAAAAAGGAACCATATTGACGCCTAATTGAGAAATTAGACGTTTCTGTGTAGAGGGTGATAAGGAAATGGAAAAGGAGCCATAGAGATGATTAGGTGATCATTGCTAGACATTTATGGGTGGATTGATTGATAAAAGAAGCTTGCTCCCAATATCTTTTGGGAGATGTAGATTTGGAATATTCCTATTTTTTTAGGAAAATCTGGAATAAAAGTGATATTCACAGTTTGCTTGGGTAAAAGATCCTAAGGCTATCTTAGGATAGGTCTGATTTTAGAAGGGAAACCTAATTCAAATTTAAGGCATTGATCCTAAGGCTATCTTAGGATGGTTCTTATTCCAGAAGATAAACCTAATTCATATTTAAGGTATGGATCCTAAGGCTATCTTAGGATGGGTCTTATTCAAAAGTTAAAATTGATTGGTTTCAGTGAAGGACCCTTTGATTGCTTGGTTTTGAAATTCGGATTAATGATCCATCTTGATTTATGGAGTTCGGATTGATGATTCGTCTTATTTTATGAGCTATGATTAGTGACCTATCTAGTGTGAAATGCATCTGATTATGCAAAGATTGGATACCTTGAACCTGTGAAGGGTCAACTTGATATGAGAGTGTTGATCTTTTGGGAGGAAGGTGCTCCCATTTTAGAAGGATGAGGAAAAATGGCTCGATTATTCGGCCTTAGGAGGAAGTCAAGGCTAGGTCAGGTTTTGGCCTTCGATGAGGTCATGCTTAGAAGGCTCTGTCAGGTGTGGCCTGGAAGGTTATCTTGGAAGGCTTGATCAAGTGTGGCTTAGAAGGTTATCTCGGAAGGCTAGTTCAGGTTTTTCCTTTGAGGAGGTTATTGCTTGGAAGGCTCAATTAGGTGTGGCTTAGAAGGCTCGATCAGGTGTGGACTAGAAGGTTATCTCGGAAGTCTAGGTCAGGTTTTACCTTTGAGGAGGTCATTGCTTGGAAGGCTCAGTCAGGTAAGGCTTGGAAGATTATATTGGAAGGCTAGGTCAGGTTTAGCCTTGGAGAAGATTAGGTAGGAAGGTTAGGTTAGGTTCAGTCTCGGAGAAGATTAGGTAGGAAGGCTAGGTCAGGTTCAGCATCAAAGAATATTAGGTAGGAAGGCTAGGTTAGGTTCAGCTTCGGAGAAGATTAGGTAAGAAGGCTAGGTCGGGTTCAGCCTTGGAGAAGATTAGGTAGGAGGGCTCGTTTAGGTTTGGCTTTGGAGAAGATTAGGTAGGAAGGCTCAGTTAGGTTTGGCTTTGGAGAAGATTAGGTAGGAAGGCTTGGTCAGGTTTGGCCTTGGAGAAGATTTGGTAGGAAGGCTAGGTTAGATTTGGCTTTTTCAAAGGTGAAGATTATGGCTCGGCTTTGTGTGACCCATCTGTTAAGAGTCTACCCCTAGACATGGCTTTTGGAGGTGATTTAACCAATTAGTTTTGCCAAAGAAACTAGGCTTTAAGGATCATGAGTCTTGAGAGACTTAGGATTTTGGTGGGCTTGGCCCTTGGAAGATGAGATTTTATCAAGAAGACTTGGGTTCGAAAGGATTGTAGGTTGGACCTTTTGAAAGGTGTTAGGGAGGTTGTATTGTAACACCCCAGAAATTCATTGGAGCCGATAAGTCTGGTGAAGAGACAAATGATTAGGAGAAAGTAAGAAAGAGAATAGGAAGACAAGAATCGAAACTCCAAAAGGGTGTCGGTTTGAAAATCGAGCACTTTATTTTATAAGATCAGGCTAAGGATTCTAGGAAATAATCAGAGGAGTCATATTTGACATGGAAACAAGTGAAATGAAGAGTGTAAGAAGGAAAATGGTAAGTTAGGAATTAAAACCCTAAAAGATATACGAGTTTGGAAAATTGAGGTGTTAAGTACAAGATTAGCAAATTTCAATCTCGGATAGGATTTCTAGATTTTATTTGGAGAATTTATATAAATATGAGGACATTAGATGTGATGGAATGTAAAAATTGAATTAGAGATGAGCATAGAAAATACCTAAGTGAAATCGGTACGCAAAGCGTGAAACCGATAGATTCCGATTAAGAGATTTTTAATTAAATCTTGATTGAGGGAATTTGATGGGAGAAATGTTAATTAGGATACTAGAACCCTAATAATTTTAGACTAAAACTAGAAATAATAGTAAAGTTGTAAGAAAAATGGGCAAGCTTGTAATTTTCCTTAAAAAGATAATTATTATTTTGACTAAAAAAAAAAAAAAGAAATACCAATTGTCATGGCCAGCCAAGGAAGGGAAATTGATGGTGGGAAAATTTCCAAAATTCCATGTAATAAAATAAAAGAAAAAGAAAAGGAAAAATATTTAAATGGCTGAAGATGAAAAGATAAGTATTCATCTTTTATTTCTTAAAACTTTACCAAGGAAAAGAAAGAGAAAGAAAGAGAAAGAAAGAGTGAGAGCATAAGAAGAAGAAGAAGAAGAAGAAGAAGAAGGAGAAGAAGAAATTTTTTTAAAGGTAAGATTATGAATTAATTTAGCTCTTTTCATCTATCTATCTATCTATCTATCTATATATATGTGTGTGTGTGTGTGTGTGTGTTGCTTGATGATAATTAATTGTGATATTGTGATTATTGATGGTGTGGGTATGATGAATGAAGTAAGGGTGGAGAAATAAGAGTTTCAAAGTTTAGAAAAGATGAATTGACAAGTGAAAAAGACCTAATTGAGGTAGTTTTGGATGGAAAGGAGTAAGAAATGAAAGAATTAGATGAAAGAAGCAAGAAGCAAGAGGAGACAGATTTAGGATTTGAAAAGTACTGGAACTTGAGAGGAAAAATTGAACACTGTGGATCACGAATTTGAGGAAAATAAAAACATAAAAATTTTATATTGATGTCTTTAGTTTATTTCTCTAGAAGGAAGTTTAAGCTAATTCTTGTTATTTTTGGAGATATGGAAAAAAAAAAAAAAAAAACTACTTCCTGCAGACCTACACTGAGATTTCAGAAAATTTGAGGCCAATTTTGAGTATTTTAGGATAGGAATTTGAAGATTAATAAAACATAAAAAACGAACCTCTATATGTTTTACAGATGATATATAAATTTAAGAGGAAAAATCCAAGTATATTGGGAGATACATGAAAATTACTAAGCTATAACAGGGTATCTAAACTGGCAAAAATTTCAAATATTAACCCTTAAGTTGGACAACCTTGGAGGCAGAACCAAGTTGAGATAAAAACTAATGAAATGTATCCTTATGAGTCTAATTTTATTAAAAGAAAGAATTCTATCCAATGTTTTGTAGCTTGAGTTATGGCCGTTACAATACTGCTGGGTTAGTAGGTGTACTATAGGCAGAGTGTAAAGTTTAAATGTTTTAGTATATTACTTTTAGAACTGATGAGTTAATTGTGTATTGGTTATATGTAGAGGTACAAGAAGAACGTCGAGGAGGTGAGAACTAAGGATTTGAAGGGCACCCTTGATGCAAATATCAAAGAAAAGCAGTTCATAGGAAGGTTGCATAAGAGGTAAGTAGTTAACATGCTATTATTATTTGCTATTTGAAATCATAAGCCATATTCTATGTTAACCACCATGAATATGCATTTTAATATGACTAGAACTTCATATTGACCATGAGTTTTATTGTAAACCTTAACCATTTTATATCCAAATTTCATTGAATTCTCCATCTATATAGTATTTAAGTGCTCCTATAAGTTATTGATATTTTTATAAGGAAACTAATACATGAGATTTTATTACTAGACCATGAGTTTTCTAAAATGATTTATAAGTTCCGAGTTTTGATAATATATTACGAGATTTATTAATATTACGAGACTACGAGATTACTAGAATATTTAATGAATTACAAGTATTGAAATGTATTGATTACAA
>CATKHJ010062209.1:0-26220 GCA_949750685.1 Vernicia montana
TTTAGAATAATTGCAAAGTAAAAAAAAATAATTTTTTTTCTTCTATCTTACTTTTATATAGAAAAAATCATATTTAATTTAAATGTATTGTAAATCGGCTTATTAGCTCAGTATATCAAAGACAATAAGAAGATATATAAAATAATAAAGTAAAGAGAAAGAGAGAGAAAATATGTAGAGAGAAAATGAATTTCAAAGTTTTATTATTAGATTAACTCTAACTTTCCTTATATAGAGGAATAGTTAGGATTTAGTGTATACAATATCACTGAAATAACTCTATACTATAATTTCTCTAAAGTATATATTCAAAGATATTTAAGTAATATCCACATATTATAATTTATTTATAACGAAAATGATAAATATAACATTGTTCAATATTTTGTAGGAATGTGCGTTTGATGGGATGGACTATGATCACATAGTAAAATATGTACACAACATATTTAGAGTTATCGTTGGATATTTTGTACAAAATGCCTATGGCCATGTTATTATATATCATTACTACTCTAATTTTCTGCAATATTAACCAAACTTAATATTTATAATAAAAAAAAATTTACCACCAACACTAACCATTTTTATTTTGTATAAGAATTTTTTTTAAATTAAGTAACATTTTAAAGAATGGATTGTCGGTCCAATAAAACTGACGTATAGATCTTCATATACTGATATACACTTACCTGAACTGAAGGTAAGAGGAAAATTATGATTGACTTGTTCACTAAGAAAAAAAAAAGAAGAAGAAGAAAGTTCATTCTGAAAAGGCCAAAAAAAAAAGTGGAAAGAAAGTTAATGGTTGACTGGTCGTAATGCCTTTGGTACAGAAGTTCAACCGTCCATTTTATGAGAGATGAACACGTGTCCATCCTCTGCCCCCCTTGTCCCCCATGTGAATGGGACGTTGAAATCTGACAGATTCTTAAATTCTCAGATTACAGCACAATTAACAATACCCGCGCCATCGGGCAGGCAACAATAAAAAAAAAATTAGAAGAAATTCAGTTTTAATTTCGAAGAAAGAGAATTGGCTAATAACATAATGTTAGCCATAATTTAATCATAATAACAGAGCAAAAAAATTGCAACTTTTTCCATAAAAAGTAATAGGCAAGTGAAAAATATTATATTTTTTTCATATGTCACAAAAGGCGTAAAGATAGGTTAAAAAAATATTTTTAAAATATTTTTATTTAATTAATTGATTTTTATTATTTTTTATAAATTATTTTTTAAAATATATTTATGAAAAATTATTAATTTATTGCTTTTAAAAAAAATTTAAAAATAATATAAATATATATATTTTTTATTAAAAAACGCTTTTAGAAAACTCAATTCCTAGCAGACCATAATATATAATCATTATCACGTTTAAACACATTAGTTATAACCATTTTACAAAAATATCCAACAGTTCACATTGTTTAATTTGCTTATCTAAATATATTAAGAGTGCGTTTGGATGCATAAATTTAAATGTAAAATTTTATATTTTAAATTTATGATTTGAAATTTATAAATTTGTAAATTTTTTATTTGGAGAGTGTAAGAAATTTTAAATTTTAAATTTAAAAAAAAATGACGATTTTAAGTTAAAAATGAAAATAGTAGATTTGAAATAATTAGGTAAAAAAAAAATTAAAATATTAAGTTTTAAACTATTAAATTTCACTAGGTATTTAAATTAAATTTAAATCAAGTCAATTTTAATGATCCAAATAAGAGATTTGGCCTAAATCTAAATTCAAAATTTAAATTCTTATTATCTAAATGGAACATAATTTTTTTTTTATTTGATTAAGTGATTGTTTATAAATATATATACAGCTCGAATAAATATAATATTTTTCAAAATTGAAAACACACTTTATATATTAGAGTTTGAATCATTAGAAAACAAAGAGGATACTACCAAATAACCATTATCGACTGCAATAAATAAAGATTATCATTAAAATCAATAATTAACATAAGTTGTGTTGTGCGTAATTACTATTCTCATATTTGAGTGTAACTCAATTCATGCTAAAAAATTTCACTTTGAAACATATCACTTCATCAAATTTCTATTAGTCAATCAGCCTTGATAGTTATAACATGTGGTGTAAATTCAGGTTCTCTTCATCCTGCAATTCAATATTGCGAAAAAAAAAATCACTTAAAAAATGAATGTAGGAGAACACTTTAGATCAATTACACCTTCTTTGCTTGGTCGTTTAATCTTATTCAAATATGATCTAATTTAGCAAATATTTTTGTATATACTAAAATTTTAAAAAATTAAGAACCAGATAAATACTCAAACACCAAATAACTAACGATAATTGAGTGTAATTTTTTTTCCCTTCCAGAAAAAAAAAAAAAATATATATATATATATATGAAAATTCTCAGTGCAATAAAAATTACACAAAAATAAAGAAACTTAAAAAAAAAATGAAAATGAAGAAGAAGTTTTACCTTACCAATGGTTCCCACTTCCCACTTCCCATCACAGTTAATGATCGTGGTCGATAGAGTGTCACCATCACAGTTAATGATCCTGGTCGATAGAGTGTCATTAGACAGAAAAGAGGAGACTGATGAAAAACTACGCCGTTTTATTCAATGATAGGTAGCTAGGCACAACTTGCAAGTAGGAAGACAAAAAATAGTCATATATTTGGGTAAACGATGTCGTTTTCAATCTGAACTCCGTATAAAAAGGATAGCGAGATTTTTGTAAAATCACTCCGGTAATCTGGACCCAAAGCAAAATGACTAAAAGAAACCCTTATGAAGTAAGTTCACAATCACAACCCTGCAATCAAGAACTTTTATGTAATTATACTGTTTTAATCCAATTTGCAATTGCACAGTGAAATTTTAGCAGTATTAATATATTTATATAGATTGGAGTAAGCGATGATGCAGATTAATATTATTTATCTTTAAAATTAACAAATTAACTTTTCTTAATTTTGTAACTACAAATCAAATAGTATTCAATTTCATCATACGAATAATCTAAAATATCCATTTAATTATATTAAATACTAACTTAATTTTAGAGTTCCTCACAAAATATTTTCTTTTCAAGAAGTTTTAAATTTTAATGGTTAAAAAAATAAATAAAAAACACCAACTAATTGTGATAAAAGGGATAAGATTGAAGATAATTTACAAGGTCCTACTTCTAGAAAGTTAATGTATCAATTTTCATTTTAAGGACCACATTCGGTACTTGTAGATAGGTGTCTCTTCACCTTATCCTTATTGCAGGATCTAAAATTCCGGACATTATTATTATCAAATTGTGAAATTTTTAAATAGATTCAGTTTATCAGTTTATTTTTATAGATTAATTCAATAAAAATAAGACATATCAATTAATAATGTAATATAAAATTATTAATATGACATTATTAATTAAAATATTTTATTTTTATTAATTTAGTCTATAAATAAAATGGTAAGACTCTAAGAATTTTTCTATCAAATTATATATTTTGAGTACAATGTCTTATAAAAAGCCCCAAGGCTATCCTGCAATTTATTTCCAACGTAGATTTTCTATAACACCGCGTGACATGCCATGTAATTATATTTTCATAAATTTTCTGAAATAAACTTAATGTGTGTATATATATATATATATATATATATATATATATATATATATATATATATATATATATATATATATATATATTCACTCTATCATAAAATGATAGTCTACTATTTTTTTTTATTTGTTCCAAAATTTAATTTACTTATTATATTTTTAAATGTTAGTTTTATTAAAAAATTCTTATATTACCTTTTATTAGTTGTATTGATTAGCTTGTGTAATTAATAAATATATATTAAATAAAGTGTATAAAATTAATGTATTAAAACATCCCCAATGTACTATTTATATGTATCAAACTCTTCATTATAAATAATCATCTCAAAAAATAAAATTTCAATGGACTTTTTATCTTTTAAAAATAAAAAAGATAATTGGTTTGACTCTTTACATCTAGAAAGTTAAATATCACTCTCTATTCTAATTTTAATTAATGCAGTACAAATTTTCATACATTTTATTATATATAATTTTAGTACTATTTTTTATATTGGACAAACTTAAAAAAGAAAAAAAATTAAAAAATTAAAAATATTAATATTTATGGGATAAAGTAAAATGAATAATAAAATATGGACAATATGTTAAATTTAAATAAAATTTTATACTCTTTATCAACTAATATGCTTTTAATTAAATAAAATATACTATTTAAAATAAACAATCTCATTGGGATGCTATTATTATCAAAGTGCAGGAGTACTTTAAAAAATTTATATAATATTAATTAATTTATTAATCTGTGCAAAAATAAAATAGATTATCAAATTGAGTTGGAGAGAATGATACATATTGTGATTTTCGGTAAAAAAAGAAAAAAGAAAAATCGTATGCATATATGAAATGCTATGATGCACGGAAACTCTCAGAAAGTCGCATTTCCGCGTTTCGAAAACGTTTTCTAATTGGAAACTCATGAAAACTTATCTGAAACGTTTCGAGCACGTTTCCGTAATTTGAAAAACGTTTCGAGCACGTTTTCGTAATTTGAAAAAGTTAGAAACTCGTTTCCATAAACAGAAATCCGTTTTCAAGTAGGAGAAAAAAAAGTCAGCTCGCTCGTATCAACATCTAAATAAAAATATTTACACCGACTTCATTTTTCCTTATATATATATAATAATAATAATAATTATATATATATATATATATATACTTAAAATTATTAAATATATATTTATAAATTATTATATTTTTTGTATATATATAAATTAATATTTATAAATATACCCTCATATTTTTTATATTTGCGTGTTTTCTCCACATTTCGTTTTCTATATTTTTTAAAAATACCGTTTTCACGTTTCCGTTTCTTCATTTCTCTTTTTTTTTTTTTTTTTTCCGTTTATGTGCAACATTGATGTAATGTCAACTTTATCGTCATTGCTGGGACAGCTAGGCTGTTGGCAGTTGATCTTTACTCTGTAGACATGAAGGACTTAATTACTTGTATTTGACGCGTTTGAGTATAAAGACAACTAAAACACTGAGCTCACTCGTTTTTTTTATTTAATAAATATTTCATCTATTTATTTTTTTTTAAAAAAAATTTAGTATTATATTTTAAATATTTGATATCCTAAAATTGAATAAAAAAAATATTTTTGATTTATCCTAACAAAAATAAGGTGCAAACTCCACCACTGCTCCACCCCTTCTTTGGCATTTTTTCCACCGAAAAATCTACAGTTACTTAGCGCGATGCATATTTTGACTTATGCTGCTTGGCTAATTTAAACGTCCACATAAGCTATCCAAGCATCTAACTACTGGTCTATTAGAGAAATTTTAAAATGTACTGAATTTATCATTTTATTTATAAATTAACTCAATAAAAATAAAATAATTAATTAATAATGTAATGTGAATTCATTAATATAACATTATTAATTAATGTGCTTTATTTTTATTAAATTAATTTATAGATGAGTTGGTAGATTTAATCTACTTAAAAAATTTTCTATTTATTAATATGAAACTAAAAACCAAGTTTGACCATGATCTAAACAATAGCACAATCACTTAGAAAAAAAAAAAAAAAAAAAACAATGGCACAATCTACTTGAGATGGCATGAATTTTGCCATATATTTTTCTTTTATTTTTAAAATTCAGTAAGAATTATTTTCTTTCATATAATTTTTCTTATAAATTCAGAAGATAGCATCTAATAATTTAATGCACTTTTCACATCGTATTGCTTTATTTATTTATTAAGGTTAAACAACAACAAAAAAAAAAAAATTACTTTTATTTTAATAAAATTTTGTTGCTATTTAATAATTATTGTGAATGATTTGAATGTTGTCAACTAATTAAAAATCCAATGAATATATGACGAAAATAAATCCAACAGAAATGCTAATTAAAATAGCATGAGTAAATAGAATATGCACTTTTCACATTGGAGTTTTTTCTTTTTTTGCAATATCAAATTAATCAGAAAAAATATTTTTGTTTTAGAAATTTGTTACTGTTAATTATTCTAAATTAATCATTTTCATTTCATCAATTAAAAAAAAATAATTTAGCATATTTTAAAATTTTAAATTGTAATAAAATTCAATCATAAATATAACATTTAATTAATAAAAAATGGAACAAAGATTGAGAAATGAATCATATTTAATAACTTATGAGTTATGACCGAGATACTTATATTAATCAATTGCATTTCAAGAAAATATATTTTTATCAATTTATCAAAACTAATAAGGATCTTTAAATTCTGAAAAGAAATACTAATTAATTGACATTCATTTAAAAAAGAGAGAGAGACTAATTTGAATTTAAATGAATTTTTTGAAATTGTAATTGAATTAAACTAATTTTTATTGACACGTAGAAAATAGAGAAGCATCCAAGACGGTTATTGTCTGGTTGTGAGGTACAGATTCTACGACACCGACGGTTCGCTGAGTCAGCAATTGGCAGATCAGACAGCCAAGTGAGCACTCAAATGGATAAGACTATATCTTGTTAACCAAAGCCTAACTAACCATGGTTACATAAGCTCCACCTCCCTATAAATAACAACTCATCCATCACCCAACTCATCGAACATTCTTAAACCACACAACACAACTATACAATACAAAGCAACAAATTAATTACATTTTGATTGTGATTATGGCCTCCTTGTCTTCTCTTTCATCTCTCAGCTCCTCCGCTCATTTTGGCTCACAATTGCCAACCGAAGGTCCCTGTTCGGTGCCCTCTCGTGTCAGTTTCCGGCGTCCACTCCGTGTATCCGCCGCTTGCGCCACCACCGCCGAGAGAACAGCGTCTCACATTGCATCGCCAGGATCACTTTATGAAATTCTTGGGATTCAGACGGGCGCCACGTGTCAAGAGATCAAGGCTGCTTATAGGAGACTAGCAAGAGTTTTGCATCCTGATGTTGCAACTAACAGTCAAAAGGAAAAGAAGACGCATGAGTTCATAAAAATACACGAAGCTTATGAAACGCTGTCGGATCCAGAGAAACGGGCCGATTATGACCGCTCGTTGTTCTGGCTAGGACGGCAGATGAGTTCTCCGTTTATGACCTCGGCGACTCCAACCACAAGGGCAAGTTCTTCAGCTTCTGGATTCTCTGGATTTACAAAGCGAAGATGGGAAACCGATCAGTGCTGGTAGAAGAAAATTAGTTTGTTTGGTTTGATTGATAATTAATTAATTATTGAAATTGGTACTGAGGGATTATTACTACATTGTTGTAAATAGTTAAGATTGGATTATTGTATCAT
The DNA here is from genome assembly GCA_949750685.1 of Vernicia montana. Taxonomy (NCBI): domain Eukaryota; kingdom Viridiplantae; phylum Streptophyta; class Magnoliopsida; order Malpighiales; family Euphorbiaceae; genus Vernicia; species Vernicia montana. Next base: position 7,371 of record CATKHJ010062209.1, read on the forward strand.
ATGAGAACAGGCGGCATTTTTACAGCTTGTTCTAATTATAAATCTCTTATTATATATTTTTTTCCCTTTTTGAGATTTTCTCTACCGAAATGGAAGTGTTATGTACTATCAGCTTGATTGTTTGATTGTATCCTCAATATTAGCTAAAACTTAAATTGAGTTTTAGATGTGATAATTAATTATTAATTGGATTCTACTGCTTGCCAAATTGATTAATAGATTATCAACAGAAATATTACACACGCTCGATGATGAAACTGTATATTTTTACAATTTTACCAGTTCTAAATCATACTGAAGGGAAATTCAGACTGAAAATGTGGTCTTTTTATTCTCCAATATTTCTTGATCTCAGCTCTAAATCCTTTTATTGGTCTCTTAACCAAACGACAAAGCTCTTTTTTTATCTGCTAGGGTTATTTTCTCATTAGCGCAAGTTAAACTTTTCTCTATGGTTCACTCCGGTGGCCAAAGCCACCGGTGAAAATACCTTTTTCTTTTCTTTTATTTTTTTGTTTTTATCTAGATTCAATTATTAATAAAGCCGTTTATTATATTTTGTGTGCTATTTTGTCTTTCTGGTCATCTCGGGCTTTTGGATATGTGACAGTGATCACCTACTGCAGGGTTGCCATTCTTTTCTACGGCTACGTTCGGCCTGATCATCAATCTGAGATGAATCTTCTAGTTTCTCGTCGGTGGAAGGGAGAAAAAATGATTAGCATTGGCTTGGAATTCTCAGCGAAGGTTTTTATGTTTGATTTGGGTCTGAGGTTGAGTCTCGAAACTCCTGATAGAAGGTTGGCTCCTCCTTGACTTTGCCTTTGGTTCGTTCACTGGAAGGAATTCGATTTCTACCATGGAACCTTTGCCTTAAGGCATTTGTGGCAGAGGAAGGTGGGTTTGGAGCTTGTAAGTGCTTATTTTATGGGGTTTTGCTCAACCGTAACTGGTTCTAAGCGGCTTCCTTTAAGTTTTTAGCTTTCTATGGCAGCGGACAGCACGCTGGTGGAGGGTTTCAGGGGAGTGATGGCTTTAGGGCAGTTGTGTATATTCAATTGTTGTCCTAGCCTGTGTGCTGAGTGCTCCTTATTGGGCTTTAAGCCTAAGTCTAATAACCCATTTATGGGTAAGTTTTTTACTGGACATTTGGTTCATGTTGGTTGTTTGTTGGGCTACTCCTAGTATCTAAGAGTGTTTGTACTTATATGAGCTTTCTGCACCTTTAATGCTAATCAATTTTTTTCTTTGGGCAAAAAATAAAATAAAAAAATAAACAAACAAACAAACGACAATGCAAGTCTTGCTAAATCCTTTATTTTACCAGGCCTCTTTTATGGTCCATGGAATTGTCTCAACGACACTGAAATTAATTTGCTCCATTGGGCATTTGGTTAGACCTAATTCGAAAACTTGCGCCAACAGTCGAGACTTTAGATTTTATTAGTTTGGGTGGGCTATGTTAGGCCCTAGCCTTCATTTCTTTTATTTCCTTTCTATATTTTAAATAAAAAAATTAATAAAAAGTCAAACTTATTATAGTGCAATCTTATTTATTTATTATTTTTTTTATATAAAGAAGGGCAAAAAAACCACAAGGAAAAGAACCAAACTAAATTCTTACATACCTCACTTGCCTAACCCAAATAATTCTCATAAAATCATTATTTAAAAGCACTCTCATAAAAGCCTCTAGAAAGATGGAGGACATCATTAACTAGCTTATCAGCAATTGGTTTGCTTCGCGATACACATGATTAACTGAAACTTGCCAATCTCTTTTAATGAAATCCAAACATGCTTCAAACAAATTAGCATGAATACACATGAATTCTATTTTTTTTTGGAGGGATATTATAGTGCAATCTTGATAGTTCATATGATAATTTAATAAAAAGATTGAGCTATAATAAGTATTAAAAAACAAATGTAAGTTTATAGTATTTTTTTTATTTAATTAAGCTAAATAATAGTACCATAATATATGTATGTGTGTGCATGATATTCATATATTTATATTTTGGGACAAATAATAAGTTCGAGAAAAAAAAAAAAGGTATTAGTATTAAAATTAGAGATCGAAAAAAAATTAGAGTTGATCGAGTCCGTCAATAAGTGGCAAGAATGAGTAAAGATTTGATGCACAATATGATTTAGAATACATAAAATTATCTTCTTAGAATAGAATCTGAAAACCTCTCCATCCATGACCACTGCATTTTGTCCTCCAATTCTCATCCACTCACTCTATAATCCGCTCACACATTTTTGTCTCTCTTTCTTTTTTCCACTTGTCTACTTCCTTCCTTCACTCTCTTTCCTCACTTCACAACCTCTCTCTCTCTGAATCTTGACCATGGCTGCCACTGTAAATGCCGCAGTTTCTCTTCCAACCACCAAGTCATCCTCTCTCCCCACCAGAATCTCAAACACTACCCCAGAAAGAATCAGTTTCAACAAGGTACATACGACTACTTTAACAAACTAATTGAGGTTTCTACTTAATTTATGATTATAAGGATCGAGTTCTGTTACTGCAGGGTATCCTGTATTCCAGAAATGTTTATGTTTGTGGGAGAAGGGTTACTATTAAAGCTCAAGTGACCACACAAGCTCCTGCTAAAGTAGAAAAGGTGTCAAAGAAGGATGAGGAGGGTGTAACTGTGAACAAATTCAAGCCCAAGAATCCATATACTGGGACATGTCTTCTCAACACCAAAATTACTGGGGATGATGCCCCTGGAGAAACCTGGCACATGGTCTTCAGTACTGAGGGTCAGACTTAATTAATTAATTATTGGGTATTAATTAAATTACTTTAGTTTTATATCTAATTGAATTTTCTATGATGGGCGCCATTGATGATTTGGATGAAACAGGAGAAGTTCCATACAGAGAAGGCCAATCCATTGGTGTCATTGCTGATGGTATTGACAAGAATGGGAAGCCTCACAAACTTAGATTATATTCTATTGCTAGCAGTGCTCTGGGAGACTTTGGCAACTCCAAAACTGTAATAAATCTCTCTCTCTCTTTTTGTGTGTGTGGTGTGGTTCACTCTGTATTCTTGAGAAACTGTTAAATTAAATCACAATTGCATTTGAAAATTAGCAAATTCAAACTTTTTAATGTCTTGGTTTTCTTTAAATTAAATCTTGGTGAACATGTGCTCTGTAGGTTTCTTTGTGTGTGAAAAGGCTTGTCTACACCAATGATCAAGGAGAGATAGTGAAAGGGGTCTGCTCAAATTTTTTGTGTAAGGATTTAAATTTTAACATCTTATTCTTTGGGTTGGAATATCTGTATAATGTGTTTATGATTACTGATCAGAACAATAAATTTGACAAGTTGTTGTATGAATTATGAAATATTCTAATTTACTTGAGGTGGCTAGCAATTTTTCTGAAATTTCGTTAGCTTCAAACTGTATATCAGAAAAAGACATTTGGCATGAATTTAGGTTCGATAGATATTTATAAGAGCAGTTTGCCAGTATTCAATCTCTAATTGCACAATTCAGCAAAAAGGACAGATAAAGTTTGTTAATTGGTATCAAGTTGACAGAAACAGTTGTTTTTGGCTTCAGGTGACTTGAAACCTGGAGCTGAAGTTAAGATCACAGGACCTGTAGGAAAGGAAATGCTTATGCCCAAAGATCCAAATGCCACAGTCATTATGGTAGGACTTATTCAGCTTCATAACTATGTTAAATTTAAGTAGTCTACAATCTATTTAATGAGTATTTAAATTCTTTTTAACTTTCCTTGTCATTAATAACTTATTAATTTGACCAATTGCTTGATTTATGTTGCCAGCTTGCAACTGGAACTGGAATTGCTCCTTTCCGTTCATTCTTGTGGAAGATGTTCTTTGAGAAGTACGAAGACTACAAGGTATAGTTACAAAAAGAAATACCAAAACATGGCACAATTAATCCTGAAAGTGACACTTAATTAACTAATTCAATGCAGTTTAATGGGTTGGCTTGGCTATTCTTGGGTGTCCCAACCAGCAGCTCTTTGTTGTACAAAGATGTAAGTTATAATTAGTTCGTCTTCATTCCATTTTTTATCGAATGGCGTGCTTTACTAAATGTACTAATTAAGCTCGGCAACAAAAACAGGAGTTTGAGAAGATGAAGGAGAAAGCCCCAGAGAACTTCAGAGTTGATTATGCTGTGAGCAGAGAGCAAACAAATGACAAGGGTGAGAAAATGTACATTCAAACCCGAATGGCTGAATATGCAGAGGAGCTTTGGGAATTGCTCAAAAAGGACAACACCTATGTTTATATGTGTGGTCTGAAGGGAATGGAGAAGGGTATTGATGATATTATGGTGTCTTTGGCAGCTAGAGATGGTAAATATCAACACTTATTTTTTAACTAGTCAATTTCATTTGGTAATTAACATAACATGATAGGACTCTTCTCCCTTTTCAGGCATTGATTGGCTTGAGTACAAGAGAACACTTAAAAAGAGTGAGCAATGGAACGTTGAAGTCTATTGATTTTAGCATCAACTTGCTGAAGATCTCATTATTTACTGATTCTTGTATACAAAGTTGATATGTAAACTTCTCTGTGCACTGCAATTTTTGTTCCCCTCTTTATCATCTTTCTCACCACGAGCCATCGTATAAATATATTCAATGGTAGTGTCTCGTGCATTAAAATGCAAATCGAAATTACTTTTTATAGTTTTTTAAAACTTGACTAGATTTGAACTCACATTCGTCTTTCTATTTTTAATTTATGTTATTATATACTGAATTGAAATTTTGAAATGGTATAATATATTGTATTGTATCAAATGAAAGCAGATAATAGACTATTTAAACTGAATAACTTTTCTCAACTTCATAATTAGTGCTACACAGAATTTTTTTTCTTTAAAATAACGATTGAAAATATGTTTTTTCATCTCATAATCAAATCCCATTAGAATTTGAATGATATAAAGAAGAATTTTAATTTGAGTGTTGTTTTTTTTTTCCTCCTAAATTTTGCGTTAAAACAAGTTTAGCATAACAAATAAAGATTTTCTTATCAACATTTTATAGGCTGGTCATCCAACGACCGCGCCTAACGTTTGATGACGCGTCATAAAAGCAAGGACATTTGATTTGTCCTGTTATTACTAACGACATGTCGTTCTCTGAATAATAGTCCCCTACTATTCGACTGACTGGGGATCGGTCGTTGGACAGGCTCGGATAAGAAGTGAAGCACTAGGCCTTGACAATTGGGCTTTACATGTTTTTCTATTGTGCTTCAAAGATGGGCTTTAATGCATTTCTATTGGGCTTGACAGTTAACTCTACATGGGTCTCACACTCTCAAAATTCGATTTTCTCACTCTCTGCATCGAAGCATAACAAACCACTGAACCAGAGTGGCAATGGCTAGGCTGATACGGCCTCTTTGGCAATGGCCACTGTTGCAGCACCACTGCTACTCTAACTTTGCATTTCATCATCTCCTATCTCCATCCTTAGTATTGTCCACCAAAACCACTTCTCAATGTCTCGCTTTCGCTTCTGCCTACTCTTCCAATCGTAGCGTCCATCATCGATCACGCGGTCTCAGATTGCCTGATGCTCCAACACCGTCCGATCTCGAAGAAGGAGGAGCAAACAGCAGCGACTCAGATTCCGACGGAAAGAAGAGCCGGAACCAGAAGAAGCGCGAAGCTAAGCGTGCTGTCAGTTGGGGCATGGAGCTTGCTTCCTTCTCCGCACCTCAAATCAAACGTATTCTCAGGTAACACTCAAATTCAATTATTTTTTAACAATATCCCTAAGTTTAAGTAAAAAAATTAAACTGATATAGCCCCTTCAAGATTGGTTTCTTGTAGGTTTATAGCTTTCTTAACCTGTTTATGTTATATGTTTGGATGTGATTTTTTAGAATGGCTTCCCTTGAGCGAGAAGTGTACGAGGCTTTAATGCTAGTTAAGGTGCTTCCATTATAAGATGTTTTGTTTTAATTTGTTTTTATGTAGTTATGAGTCGTCGAATTAATAGTTGATTTGGTTCTTGGTTTATCAAAAACTTTGAGGTTAAGGTGTTTGTTTTTTGGCCGCAGAGACTAGGACCCGATGTTCGAGAGGGCAAGCGGAGGCAATATAATTATATTGGTATTCGAGTCTATTTTTCCATTGAATCAAACAATGAACCCATAGATTCATGAATATGATCTTGCTTTTTTACCCTCGGGTTGGTGAATTTCGACAAGATAGATTTCTGTTTGCTACATGTGTAGTTTATATTGCTCTTAATTCTTAATAGTTTTAATTATGATAACAGGAATATGTGAATGTGAAGAACTTTCTGAATTTTTCCTTCATATGATATATAATTTGTAATGTTCTACATGAAGGTTTGTAATCTTTTTTCCCCCTTTTTCTTGGGACATTCCTAATCTTTTGTGCATGCGTTGACAGGGAAATTACTGCGGGAGGTAAAACCGGAATTGATGGATGCTTTGATTCTTGCAACAAAAGATGGTGACTGGATTAGGCTGCAGGCTGTGCCTGGTTTAGAGACAGAGATTATTGGGGATGACGACGAAGAATCCAAAGAAACTGAATATGAAGAGGAGGAGGAGGAGGAGGAGGAGGAGGTATAGTAGTTATCCATAACTTAGATTGTCATTATATAAGTGAAGTTTTGATTAATAGCTTGAAGCTACTTTTCCATTTTCCATTTTCCATTTTCTTCTATTTGATTGGTGCCATATGGTTAGAATATTCCAAATTCTCCAGTTATCTTCCTTTATAATTTGTTAATTCATCACACTAACCTCATCCAAGTTCTCAAAGTTACCATAGAGTAATAGACCTTTATTCGTGGGCCTATTTCCATTTGACTAGACATGCCATTTTGGTTCAACACTGTTGCTCCCAATTACTGCAATTGCTTTCTATATGGAGAAACCAGATGGTAAATGACAGAGATGCATGAAGTGTGACTTAGTATTATTGACATCTAACCAGAAGAGTCTTATATTGGGAACTTCTAATTTTCTGATAATTACTTGGTTCATCTTCTTAGCTCATAATTTGAAGACAAGCGTGATGAGATATCATGTCCATGATGATACGTTACATCTTACCCTTTGAACGATATTTCAGGGCTCACAAGAGTACATTGACATGGCAACCAGATGGCTAGATGGCCTGATCAATAAGGACTTGAAGATTACCAATGAAATTTATGCTGTTCCCACTGTTGATTTTGATCGTCAGGTCAGTAGAATTTCAGCTTTACCAATGAAGTTTGTGCCAATGAATGTACTGCATACCATTCAAGGAAAATATATTGTTTGTGGGGGCAAAACATAAAAATAGACTTCATAGAAGCCCTCGTTTCATTTTTAATTTCATCAGTCACCTGGTTTAAATGTTTGGTTGCTTTCATGATCATTTGTAACATTTGATCGTTTATTCTTTTGTTTTCTTATTGTTGCTTTTTTTTTTTTTTTTTTTGGAATAGGAACTACGTAAACTTGTTCGAAGAGTGCACACAGTTCAAGAACGCAAGAGTGCCTCTGAGGAGAATGACCAAGAAGCAGACGCTGCAATAATGACAGCCAAAAAGTCTCTCACCCGCTTCCTTCGTGCCCTTGCCAAGCAAATGCCAACTGAATCCAGTCATGTGGGTTTGTAACATAATTAAATTTTCTCTCAATCATACAAATGTGGTTTTTTGTAGGTGTTATAAACGTTTCATTATTTATCATATAAAAATTTACTCATTCCGTCTCATTTTATTTGGAATATTTTCTTTTTTGAAATGTTCCAAAAAATATGTTTCATTTCTATTTTTAACATTTTTTTTATTTTTTATACTTATTTTATCTTTAAATATTAATTTAACTTTTTTCATAAAATTTATAGAAAATTGTATTTAATAAAGAGCATAAAAAGAAAAAATAGTATATTATTTAATGTATTCTTAAATTTTGTGAAAAAAATATGTTCCAAACAAAATGGGGCGGAGGGAGTTTTTTTTTTTTTTTTTTTTTTTTCTATTAAGTATAAAAATTTACTTAAAAAAGAAAAAGAAGTAGCCAAGTTACCTTATAACTTTAGTTCGGGCTTGGGCTTTGCTAATTAGCCATGGCCGTTACCATTCCTGATCTTGCGTTAAATGACCAGACTATTCTATATACCTGAATCAATTCCCACCAACTCCACTTGGGTCGTAGGTCTAGTATATTTTGTTCTTGTCAAAGGGGCAGAAACAGTTGTAGTGAAAGCACACAAATACGCGATGCCCAATTGTTCCAGATTAAAGACTTGACAGTGGACTGGACTGTGTGGGAGAACTTGGGCCATAGTTATTGGGCTTTTTTTTAGGGTAGATGTGGTAGGAGTGGATACATAAGTTATGGATCACTTAATAATTTATATTTATATACATTGGGAAATCAGTGGCTAGAGGATTGATATTTGATAGAAAGTGTTGCATGGATTTCGTATACTGTGTGCAGCCCACCTTTCAATCCTTTATTAAAAAAAACCTTTAGCTTCATAGCTTCTTGATTGTGCATTACATATGATGTCTTCATTTGTTATGGAAGCTTGTGGCTCAGAACCTTTTATTTATTTAATTATTATTTATCTTAATTGTTTATGAGGCAAGTAGGGATACAGAGGGATAGTAGAAGATGAGGCAATAGATGGTATGAGATAACAACGTATTTTGTCACTATAGATACCTACAAAAACAGGCTGCTGCATTATGTGCTACACAAAAATTAATCAAACAGATTAAATCGAATTGATTCAATTCAATCCAAACCAAAAATTATGATTTATATTGTTTCATAGTTGGTTATGGTTTTAAAATTTTTATAAACCGAATTTTTTGTTTGGTTTTGATTTAAGAAAATAAAAATTCAGTTAAACCAAATCGAACCAAACTAATAATATAATAAAATTATGTGTTTTTTAGATATATACTTTATTAATATGCAAATTATTCTTTAAATTTTTTAGAAGTTAAAGATATCTATTAAATTTCTATATTTTAGAGGATTTTTATATTGTTATTTTGATCCCTATTAATTTTTTTGGGGAATATTTCATTATAATTTATTATTATTATGCTATAAAATTTCAAGTACACAACTTGAAATTTACCTTTTTTTTTAAATAGTATTGATAATATGATTGTTATATAGTAATATGATTTTATTTTAATGTTTGTTAAATTTTTATGATCTTTTAAATTTTTATTTTATTTATTTTTTATTTTTATCAAACCGACCAAACTGATTATTCAAATTGAATCTAAATAGTTTTAGTATAGATATTTTTTTTAATATTATTTGGTTTGGTTAATAGTTAAAGTATTTAAAAATCGATTTTATTGATTTAGTTAGAAATATTTACTTTAAACCGATCAAATCGAACACTCATAATGCAGTCCTTGCATATCAATTATCAATAATGATGTTTTAAGTCTTCCAATTAGTCTTCCTTTTTTGCATAAGCTGATGTCAATTCCACCAAGAGATTGCTTAAAATATTGTTATCATACTCTTGATGGAAAGTTATAAAGTGAATGATTTCACAATAGTTGGTGCTGATTGATGCTTCCAGACATTATAATTTTATGGTGTGAATCTAATCTTTCATAAAATTGGGCAGCTGATATTTGTTTGATTCATTGATTGACATATTACGAGCAGCTTCCAATTTTCTTTGTTGCTTGATACATCAGCAGCTGCCCATTCATTTGTCTTTGTTTCCTGTCTGCGTCAATTCTCATATTCAATCAATCACACTAGTGTTTTGCTTCAACTCTTAAAATTCTCTCTTCTTCAATTGTATTATTCTAAATTTCAACATTTCCTTCAATTAACAAGTATGTTCACAAGCGATTTGTTGTCTCTATTCACATCTAGATTCCCAGAAGCTGTACATGAAGCCTCTTTTTTTTTTTTTATTTTTTTTTTATTTTTAAATGTTGTTACAAAACAAAATATCTTTAGACAATCTTGAAAGTAGATCACATCTATGATTTAGCTAATTGATGATTAAGAACATTATCCAGTCAAAGCAGGACCAATTTTATTTTCGGGATAGGTAAGTGAAGAATTTGCCAAAAATAGATGCGTATCTTCCGTGTTCTGCCTGTTGGGTAAAAGGCTAAATAATTAACTAAAAGATACAATTATGTGGCTAGTTAAAATGATATTTTTGTAATTTGTAGGGTCATTAAATAAAGTACAATTATTTTCATTTACTAAAATATAATTTCGTTATTAATTAGTGAAAATTTGAAATTTTTTTTATTCTTTCATTATATTTAAGTGAGCTGTAATTTTCAAAAAAAAAATTATTATCTCTCATTATTATAATGTGTAATTCAACTTTTAAAAAAAAAATTCTTTAAAAAGTTTTTTTTTTTTGCCAGAATAAAAAATTATTCTTATACATACAAAATTATTTTATTGATTGCTTTTATATGGATAAATGAATTATTCATCAATATTTGTACAAATTATTCTTATTATTTTTTTTTCTTTTTTTTTAATTAATTTTGATGTATAATTAATATTTTTTCTTAGCATAAATAATATAATAAAATTATATATATATATATATATATATATATATATATATATAAAACGTTGTGTAAATCTTAATAATTATAAAAACTAATTAATAATTCTTAACCCCACTCTAAAAGAAATTTAATTTATTTATATACAAAACTATAATAAACTTTCCAATTATAAAAATTCTATTTACTTATATTAGAACGCATGCAAATTTTGTAGTTTATTGTATCAAAAAGATAAAAAAAGATTTATTAATTAAATTTTTTTTAATTAAATAAAGACAATTATTTTTATTTTTCAAATTATATTTTTAAGGTATTTTATTAGGATTTTAATTTCTATTATTGTCTTTAACTATTATACGTTAATTTTGTAAAAATTTATCTAGATTGATATAACTTTAACTCTCATGATAAACTTTTACTTTTTTTTTTTAATTTCCTACGTTAATTTAAATTTATTATCAATTCTATAAAAACATTAGATTTATTTTAGTTATTTTGAATTTCCTTAATAATTTTTTTCACTTACAATTAAATTTTTATAAGTGCCTTAAGGAAAAATTTGTAATTAATTAATTTTTTTTATTTTTTAAAATTCAAATATATATATATATATATATAGGTTTTGAACCGGTTTTGGTCCGGTTCGTTGAAAACCTCAATCCTTAACTGACCCTTCTTAAATAGGGTTCAGAGTCGATTCATGAACCGGCTCTCGTTGACCAATCTGGGTCCGGGTTTGACTCAAGCAGATAAATAATGTATAATATTACCAATAATTCACCAAAACAATCTTTTATTCCAAAAAGAATTTAAAAAGATTAAAAAAAAAAAGTCACTCAAATAATTTCAAAAAAATACTATTAGGATTCAAACTTGAATCTAAAATTTTAAGTTAAGACCTAATAAATCATTAACCCATAAACTTACTATTGTTACTAATTTCAAATAAAATCTAAATAAAAAAGACTGGAAACATACTAAAAAATGAAAAAGCTTATTATTCAATTAATAACGATGAAAGACAATAAAAAAAAATAATAATAAAAAAAAACTTCGTATTTTTTTTTACTTATGTACTTTTATGAGTTAATTTTTTTTAGCATTGAGAGGGAAACATCAATGAGATTTGAATCTTATTGTACATTTTTAAAATAGTCTCATATTGCCACTAAATTAAAATATCAGTTAATTCTAATTAAAATTTATACAATATAATATTTTTTTTTATCTGACTTATAAAATAATTTTGATTAATATATTTTCTTAATATTTTTAATATTGAAAATTATGAAAAAATAATGTTTAATTTATATAATTTTAATAATAATTTATGTATATTGAAATAAGAAAAATGACAAAATCTTTGTGAAGTCCGGACAGATATAAACGAGATACTAAAAAAATACTAAGTTTTTATTTATGTAAATTTTATTTTTAAGAGAATTATTTTATATATAAGTAAAAAAAATTTAAATAATAATAAAATCAATGGGTCCTATTAACTAAGGTTAATTAAGTCATGACAAATTTAAACTCTTAATTATTTTTAAATTTAAAATATATTCAAAACCTTAAAAATCAAATTTTTGGTAATTTTCGAATCATTAAATGAGATACAAGTTGGAGTGGCTATTTTTATTTGACTAAAATACTATTTTCTTTATCCATTAGGTTTAGTGAAAATTTAAAAAATTTTCATTCTCTCACTATATTTTTTAAATATGAATTTTAAAATTTAATTCTTTCACTATATTTAAATAATTTGTAATTTTCAAGAAAATAATTATTATCTCTCATCATTATTATGCAATTCAACTTCCAAAAAATTCATTATATATATATATATATATATCACCACTTTTATTAAAGAGTAATTTAGTGATTTACAAGCAATTAATGTATGATTATAGAATTCTAATTGGCTTAGATGATGGTCATTTAGCATTGTGGTTAACTAAATTGATATTCTAAGGTCATTTTCCAGTTAATTAATGTGCCAACTGTGATAGCTTTTCTTTGATTTTGATGAAAGGGAGAGTATTTTATGTTAAAAATATATACGATTATGATATCATGATCCCAGCAGTGTGAGAATGAGACTAGTTAATAAGTTTAAGTTTTAGTAGATCTGTTCATGAGTTGAGTTTGGATTTGAAAAATGTTTAATTTTCTAAAAATTCAATATAATTGATCCGTAATTTTTTTCATTAATTAAAATCCACAGCCTGACCTACCAACAAGACTAGGTTTTAGGCAAATGGCAAATTCAAAGACGAGCATTAGAACAAAAATTTCTGCAGACAGTTACAGCACAAAAAGGAAGAAGAGTAAAATTTGAAAACTCTCACTTTAACGCATTTAATTGCTGCTTCTTTGGTAGGCGACAAAGCGATGATAAGTTAAGCGAATGAGATTAATTCAGTTAGCTTTGCAGCCGACTGCTTTATTTATTTATTTTAATACTGAGAGGTGGATCGAAAATTGAGTACTTATTATCAGGTTATGAAAAATAAAATAAATTTATATGAATGAAACATTATAATTACAAAAATAAATATATATGTTGGAAGCATGGGAATTACTGCTGTGTAAAACGTTACGAGAATTTCTATTAATTCCCCTGCATGGCCTTAGGGAAAACTAATGAATACCTGTAGGAGAATTCAGAATTGAAGAAAAGAATAGAACTTCATATAGACTTATTACGTCATGTTTTAGGTCAGCCGCTTATTCCGTTTGACTTTTTTTTTTTTTTTTTTTTTTTCAATATTAGGCTAAAGAAAATGACAAATAGCCAAATAGTCATATCCAAATTAGCAAATTGTTTGGATTTTTGTCCTCAATTGTTATTCAATAATCAATACATTAATTAATAACATTCTCTTTTCAATTCTCGTTAGAGGATCCATAGAGCCAAAAATTTTGACTACCGATTTGCAGCCAGAGTCAGACTTTTCCATGGCTTCGCGCGTTATTGGTATTCAGACGACCACACTTTTTGCTGTTCACTGCACTTGTGTGTTGGGCTAGAGTGAAAGAGAGCGACATATGCCCCCTCTAATTTACAAATTACAAGATACTAAGCGAAAGTGACATAAGACCAGCCTTCTTTTTTAGTAGATTAACCCTATGTTTGAGAAGAGGTAAAATCATGGAGGAAAAAAAAATAAAAGAGAAAAATAAAAATGTAAAATAATTTTTCCATGTTTGAAAAGAATAGAAAATAAAGAGAGAAAGGAAAATAAATTTTATTTTTCACCCTATATTTTTTCTCCATTTTGAAAGGAAAATAAAAATAAAGAGTAAAAAAAAATGATGAAAAATAAAATTTATTTTATTTTATTTATTTTTCACCATCCAAACAAGAGGGAGGAAAATAATTAAAGAAAAGAAAATTTATTTTTCCTTTTTTTTTTTTTTCTCTCTAAAATAAAAGATTCACGTGGTTACATATACATAGAATAAATAAGATAAGAAGATAAAGAGTATCATGCTGACTTGATTATAAGAAATGTATTTTTTATATATAACTTTTTAATTTTGATATTAATAATTTAATTTTAGTCAAATAAAAAAATAATTTTGGTAATAATGTGTAAAAAGTTAATTAAAGAAAAATTGGCTAGCAACAAGTGTTTGATTCAATTTTACTGGAACAGTAATATCTCGAGTTCGAATTCAATTAGAAAAAAAAAAAAGAAAAGAAAAGAAGAATTATGTAACACCCTGAATTTTTAATTAAATTAAATCTTGATATTTTAAAATTTATATTTTACCAATATGAGGGTAATAAATTTAATATTTTTTGTAATTAAATAAGAATTTTTAAGAATTCTTGAAAATTGAATTTATATTCAAATAATTTTAATAAATCAAAAAGAAATTTATTTTCAAGTTTTAATATGTCAAAATGAAGTACATTTCACAATAATTTCATTGACTATTTTATTTATAATTTTTGAACCTAAAATAAAATTTCTACAAAATTTTGAATATATATATATATATATATATATATAAGTGGACCAACCCAAGACTGCCGAGTGGCAGCCTTGGGATGACTGCATAGCCAGCAGATTTTAAATCTGTTGGTTACATTAAGGAAGAAGCAGGAGGAGAAAAGGAAGAAGAAAAAAAAGAAAGGAAGCACTTTGGCCACCTATTACGGCCAAATCAGAGGGAGGTGATCGACACCTCCTTGTAGACTGCCATGAGGGGAGTTTATATACGCTAACTTTGCTCGATTTCGGTCATCGGTTAAAGAGATATTGCTGTCCAAAATAGCTTTAGTGACTATGTTGGCCAAAAATTTCAATTAATCATAACTTTCTCATCTAAACTCCAAATTTAGTGAATCCAATTCCTATGGTTTTATCTTGGTTCTAGATTTCATTTGAAACCTTACTCGCCACTTGAAGTTCACTGGAGAGGGAGATCGGAAACTGAGAAGCTAGCTGTTTTCCAACAAGATTCAGGTTGATTTCCGGCGAGTGAGCGAGCACGACTAGTGTCTTTGTGCTCCTATAGTGAAGATATTTTTAACGCCACAAATCTTGCCTGATTTAGTGATCAGTGGCAGCACGTGAATGGTGGTGCAGATCAGCGACCAGGGCGATGTTTTGGTGACTGTATCTCAAAAATTAGTGTTCGACCTCCATAGTAGTTTTCTAAAATTAGTTTCGCCAAATTTCACTCCGATAAGTCTGAAACGAATTATTCTCAATTAAGTATTAATTTTTCGGTGACTATTAATTTATGTAAATTATTTGTAAATCCATAGAATTTCAGTTATAAGTTTATGAATGAGTTTAGATGGTTATAATTATAATTTTAGTAAATTATCAGTAAATGAAAATAATGTTGTATGAGTTTTATATTATTTTAATCGAATATTAAAATGAGATATTTATTAAAGAATCTAAGTTGTGAAATACTTTATACACCTAAAGAATGAAATTTGAGTTATTTATGTGTTATTTTCTTTAATATGTATATTTATAATGAATAAAATGATTTATAAGATAGACTATTTATATTAAAAGAAATTTCTTTGTGTAAGCTACTAAAGAAATTTTAAGAAAAATAAAATTTTATAGCTACATATATAATTCTTTTAAAAACTTTTAAATTATCAGTTACCTTTTCAGATAAAATTAACTCTTAAAGTAAATTATTTTTAAATAATATTTTAATTATATTAATAATCTTCATATATATATATATATATATATATATATATATATATATATATATATATATATATATATATATATATATATATATTGAAAAATTGAGATAATTTTGATGAGTTGAAATTATTGTGATAATTGCCGAGTACGGAGGCCCAGAGGGGCAATTGAGTTGTTGTTGCTCGTTATGAGTCTTACGGGCTTTTTAGAAGTGTTTGTTTCTTTTATTTCAATGGGAGAATGTCCTAGTTATAGTGGAGACTCTGTCAAAATTTCAACAAAATCTTTATAGTCGTTTAAGTATAGTTTTAAAGGTTAAAGTTAGAGTTGTTTGTATTTTAATGTACTTCATTTATTGTCTAATTTAGGCGTTTCAGACGTCTTTCTAGTTACCAGACATTAGGCTCTCCAAGGAGAGCTAGTTGAATTTTCCATCAAGTTTATAAGTGATACTTTCTAATATATTTTACATGTTTATCATGCATTGCATTTATTGTATGTCTATATATATGTCTATATAATTATGCACTATGAATGCATAAAAATATCCTAGCATCCGAATGTGAATGTTGCATTAATATTATGTTATGTATTACTTATAGATATTTAGATGAGATTAGAATGACGTAGGACTACATAAGATTTTGATTACAATTATGAATATGTTATAATGATTGATATATGATTATGATGATGATATTACATGGATAGTCTAGTTTAAGTTGGTCTCGTCGTGACTCCTGGACATGGATAAGAGAGTAAAATGATGCCTAGTTAAAATTGGACTCACAGTGACCCCGTAGTTTAGATATTAATAAAGAGAGTTAAGGTAGGGGGGTCAGTTCCCTAGATTGAGATTCAGTGTGATTTCTATAGACTAATTTCCATCATTGAATGATTACGTGATTGATTGTATGTTTGGTACGATGCATAAATATTTCTTTATATAAAATGATTGTAGGACACCAGGTTTGTATATTGATTAGTATCATTCACTGAATTGAGGCGCTCACCCATGCCTTCCTATTTTTCCATATTGCAGGTTGAACTTGAAAAATAATTTTAATTGAGTGTTCATGCCATTCATCCTTCGGCAGTGAAGTTATTTTATCATATTATTTTCTAGTTACGTAATTGTTTTCAGATTGTTCTGTATTATAAATTTCTAGAACTCCACATTGTTATTTTCGTTATTTGTAATTATGTTTAGTATGATCAGGTGTATTGTTTATACTTGTATGATGGGTTTAGAGGATATAACTGAGCTTTCTCATTATGATTGATATGATGTTTTATTTAGCAGTAACCAAATGATGATTAATTGATATTTGTAGCCCTGAGTGACATTGATAAAATGTTTGTACAGGTTTTGCTAAACAAGTTGGCTCATAGTCTATATTTTGTGGTAGTTACAGTTGTCATATTGAAGTTTTATTGTTTAGTGGTTAGTCAGGTTTACTATGGATTCCAGAAGACTTATGCTTTTTCTTTTCCTAATACCAATTATGTTCATTCAGGTTTGGATCGTGACAAACTAACTGCACTTGGTATATAACACAGTTTCTGTGAGTTGATTGGCTATAAAAAACAAACATAAATTCTGAAACATGTTATTTGACCCAATCGAGTATTCTTAGGAAGAAGGATAAACGTTCAATTTTCCTCTTGAATTTTTCTCTCATGTTCAATTAAGTTCAAAATGACCTTTTGGGTCAATTTAAGCGAAAATTTTCATTTCAATATCAAATGAGTCCATTTTTCTCTAAATTTAATGAATTTTAAAATTAAATAACAGTAAAATAAAATTTTAAAATCAAATAACAGTAATTATCTAATGAATAAAGAATATTTTTATAATTAAAAATCACAGTAAATAAAAGGTTGAAATTTATGCACTTAAGATTTTTCTTTCCTATTTCTTAGTTTTCTCAGCAACCAAACAACAACACAACTAAAAGAGAGGGAAAAAAAAAAAAAAAAAAAGCCCAAAGAAGTCTATATGCAAAAGTTTTCTAGTAGAAAGCTCATGATGAATATGTCGCATCACTTGCACTCCCAGTGTATAAAGTAGAAAGAATTGATATTCCCAATAAATATCTATCCCAAGCCTAAATATCTATTCCCGGTGTATAATGAGGCTCTCTGCAAAATTTCAAGTGGCTAATACTAGTCCCTCCCAAATTGAAACTAATTTCAAGTGATGATTCAATCAAATCCATAAGCGCCATCACTAACGTTTCAAATATCTAAAAACAATAGAAGTTCCTGGATCTTGTTTTCGCTACATTATTCGACTTAGTCTTTTTCTTCTTTCTTCTCGTTTCTCGATGACTTTCTTACTGTTTTCGGCCAACATGCTCTGGTCCTCTCTTCGCTAGATATGACCGCCTAATCGAGCTTATTAAGGCCAGTTGCCATCCTCAACCAATCGAGATTTGTACGACGATCTTCACTTTGTCCAAACAAATTCACTTGTTTTGCTTTTTTTTTTTAAAAAATCTGTCACTAACCTAGGTTACTAGAGAAAAAGTGAAGAAATTTTCTCTCAACTCAATCAATAGAGAGAAAGTTAAGCTTTTGTTTTTCATTTTTTTTTTAAATTCATTAATTATTTTTTACTCGCTTGGCGTTAGTGGTGTTAAACACATTTCATGGACTGAAGAAAATTAGGCCTATTTGATTTTGAAATGAAATTTCTGAATTAAATTAATTGAAAATGTTATTTTATACCTAATTGAATATAGAAGTAATTCTTTTTTTTTTTTTTTTTTGCCAAAGAATATAGGGGAAAAGAATAATACTCGAATAATACTGATTGGACTAATTTTATCCTAGAAAGAATAATGAGCCAAAATCATACTCAAATAATATTGATTGGACTAATTTCAACCTTGCTCTCAAAGGTTCTAACTGCCGCCATTTACTAGTATATAACACCTATGGCCAATTAAAAATACCCTCTAAATTATAATAAATCAATTAATTACTAAACAAATTGCAATTAAGTTACCCTTTACCTGACTCATCAATCACCATGTATCTCTCAAGTTAGCGTGCTAAGGTTGCTAACAACGGTCTAGTCTA
>CATKHJ010062308.1:0-10373 GCA_949750685.1 Vernicia montana
AGAGTAAATGAGCGATTTTGTGATTTTCCTAATACCCATAAAGGTTAGAGGAAATACTCTCCTTTACTAGTGGATGTCTAAATACTAGCACTTTAAATACTTGCTCTTTATTTTTTCATCTGTCTCATAATTATGCCATGCTCATGCATTATAAATTGTCATCAATATCCGTCATCCATGAAATCCTTTTCAAAAAGTCAAATCAAATTTATATGCCAAATCGAGATTATTCAAAACCAAAAACCTAGTCCCCGAGCCCAAACTTGGTTCGAAGATTAGTGATTTTATCATTGGGTAAATTAATCAAAAGATTAATAAATTGGAGTCAAATTGGGTTTTTACTTAATTTTCCCATTTAAAATAAATTAAGGTGGCGACTCCCGAATCCTTTTAAAAAAAAAATCAAAAGATCAATTTTTTGAGGCAATAGCCGCTTCCAATCGTGAGCACCGAAACCCGTTCCTTAACCTCCCTTAAGAATTGCTCTCGCCTTTTCTTAAGGCATTCATTTTTTGCGAGTGAGGGGATGGGTGTTCGGGTGATGCCTCACAAAAGCAAGATTAGTAGCAAAAGGGTACACCCAAACTGTGAATCCCCACTTTAGTACCTCCAAAATTATTTCTGAACTCACCAAAGCTGACCAGAGTATTTTTCTATCCAAACTGACACTTTTTCTATTTTGACCGGACTATCTGTACCAGACAGCATCTTCCCAAAATTGATCGATTTTTTCTCAAAATTGACTGCCAAAATGTCCGATTATTAATTTCGGATCTACTGCTACTGACCGGTAATTTTTCAGATTTCAGAATATTCTGAAAACTGCCCCGGATGTCCCGAAAATGCAGAACCTTTCTGCCCCATTAGCTGCCACCAGGAGGCCCGGTGGTGCCGCCAGTACTTCCGGCGGTGCTTGGCGGCGCAGCCCAAGCCTCAATTTTAGCACCACCGTATCGTCAGCCTGCTACCGGAGTACCAAAAATCGTCGTCGATGCCTCGATCTCTGTGCTCCATACTTGCACCTCAAATTGACCCTTTTTCTCCTTCAACTTGATTTATCATCCTACAACAGCCCTACCCTTTTAGGTCTTTTCACTCCATCCCATTTTTCCTATAAATATCCCATCCATTTTCATTTCTAAACACCTTGAGCAATTGTTGATTGGCTATACATTTGCTTTTTCTTTTTTTTTCCTCTCTCTCTCTCTCTAATTATTTTCCCACACTCATTTTGAGTAATCACAATTAATTAATTAATTAAAAATTAATTTTAATTAATTAATTAATTTTTTCAATTAGTTTTCACTCAATTTGATTAATTAATCACTTTAATTAATTAATCTTTTTAATTAATTAAAATTGGGTAATTAAGCAATCAAATTAAATTTTCAAAACTCAACTTTATTTTACGAAACGGAACTCTGATCCGGAAAAACCACTCTCCCATCACTCAAACCCAAAAAGGAGGTATAATCTCTTACCCTCACTCAAACCCCAAACTAAACCAAACCAATCAAATCTGACTGATCCTTAAAACCCCTTCATCTTACCATGGAATGAACTACGTGAGTTTTGATCCCTATTCAGTAGGGTACGTAGGCAAGCTTGAAATCTAAATCCAAGTTTCAAATCTAAATCCCAATCAATCCTCTTCCCCTTTTATTTTCCATGTAAATGTCAATTTATATTTTTCTTGTAAATTTTATTTGGTGCAATTATTTTGGAGTGAAGGAGCAATCTTGTGATTTCCCTAGTATCTATAAGGGCTAGATGAAATACTCTCCTTTGCTTGTGGACGTTTAAATACTTGCTTTTTTTTTTCCCCATATATCTCATAATTATGCAATGCTCATGCATTATAAATCGTTATTAATACTTGTCATTTATGAAATCAATTTTCAAGTCAAATTAAACTAAAAAGCCAAAACGAGATTATTTAAAACCAAAAACCTAGTCCCCGAACTCAACTTGGTTCAAGGATTTGTAACTTTTATCCTTGGGTAAATTAATCAAAGATTAATAAATTGGAGTCAAATTGGGTTTTTCCTTAATTTTTCCATTTAAATAAATTAGGGTGACGACTATCGAATCTCTTTCAAAATCAATTTTCTGAGGCGATAGCAGCTTCCAATCGTAAGCACCAAAACTCTTACCTTAACTCCCTTAAAAATCGCTTAGCCTTTCTTTAAGGCATTTTCCTGAGCGAGGGGAGGGGCGTTCGGGTGAGGCCTCACAGTTGGTGACTCCATTGAGGACTAGTTGCCACCCTTTTTCAAAGGAAAAACAAAAATAAGAGGATTACTATTTGGTTTGATTCTTTTCAAAATAATCTCCATTTGGCACTTGAGTTCAATTTGACTTTCATACATCATTTTGCATAATAAAGACTCATTGCCTAACTTTATATTTAGGAAAATTTTTGGATGGTGAGTAGCATTGGCTCGACAACTCTTTTTTAGTATGGTGGGAGATAGTGAAAGTATTCCACCCTGCGACAAATCCTTGATCATTTCAGTGGTGTAACGAGCAATCCGTACCGTTGGACCTACGCGAGTCTTCTTGACTCACATGTGGTTAGGTATATCGATACTCTAGTAGGACAGGGACCCTTAAACCAAGCCACCTTTCACCCTTGTGCATATAGTTGCCTTAGCCTCGGACTTTAGGTTCCGTGTACCTTAATAATTAAGCCTTTTGTGCATAAACCCATGAAACCTTTTTTGACATGCATCATGAAATTTGACATGCATACATGCATAAGAAACTCCAGAATAGAGTCTTCTCACCCTGTAAACCAAAATCGGTGGTCCGTCACCCAAAAATACTCAACCAATAAATCCAGTGAAGGGAATCCTTTTCCCGATGTACCATTGCATCTGTCTGTCCTTTTTTTTAGTGTAAATTCTTACTTTTTCTTTTCCTTTCTCTTGAAGGTACCAATGGCCAACACCTTTGATTAGGATGCCATGAACATTTTTTTCGCCAGCCTTCTTAAGAAACAAGAGGAAGCTTTCCAAAATACACTTACCGCTGCCCTTAAAACACAAGCTGATTCCTTCACCAACGCTCTCAATACCCAATCCGCCAACTTCACTAATGCTCTCAACACCCAACATCAGTCCATCATCAACCAGGTCAAGAAAATGACCAACACCACTACCCCCACTCCTCCTGCTCATATCGAGCCTACTTCCACTCAGGCTGGTACAAGCTATGCCCCTACTTTCACTCCTCCCATTATCGATCTGACTAATAAAAGGAAGACTCTTGACACCCCCACTTCTCATGCTTTGGACTTAAATACCACTGCCCCCTCCCCCGCTACGAATCTTTTTCAAAGTGGGGACTTCTCTAGCTTTCCAGAAGCTAAAAAACTAATGGAAAAATTTGAAGCTATAGAGAGGACTCTCAAGAATATCAAGAGACATGAAGACATGATAGATGTCGACTCTCTAGCTCTTTTCTCGAATGCGAGGGTTCTCCCCAAGTTCAAAATACTGGTCATGGACAAGTTTAATGGCACCACATGCCATGAGACCATTTGGAGTGGACGACGAGCTCCTTGCTCAGTTGTTCCAACAATTCCTGACCGGAGTTGCTGTCAAATGGTTACTAGATCTTGACCAAAACCACAAGAAAAGTTGGGATGACATATGCAATATATTTGTCAAACAATACCACTACAACATCGAAGTGGATGTCACCCGTCAATATCTAGAAACAACCAAGCAAAGATCAGGAGAGTCCTTCACCGTATTCCTTATAAGGTGGAGGTCTAAAGCAACGCAAATGGTGAACCACCTGTTGGAAGAAGAGCAGATTGACATTATTGTCAAAAACCTCCTCCATCAGTACCAAGTCCATCTGCAGACCCAATACGTCCCAGACTTCAAAGCCCTTATCGCCACTGCCTCTAAGATTGAGGATCTGATTCAATCTGAGAAAGTCAAAGATGAGTCCTCGAGCTCGAGGTATCATAGAAACACTAACTACACCTCCAATTCCACCCAGTCTGCCAACCAAAAAGGGGGAGAGATAAATGCTGTCTCTTATCATCAACCAATGAGGTTGGAATTAAGGAGGACCTTCTCTGAGTTAGATATGCTCCTAAGTATTGTTTACAAGAAAGCCTTGGGAGCTCAACTTTTTAAACCCTTAGAGCCAAGAGCACCACCGAATCCTTTGCCTAGGAACTATAATGCTAATGAGCACTGTGACTACTATCAAGCAGCTGGGCATAAAATTGATGACTGCAAGGCTCTAAGGCACATGATTCAAGATCTGGTTGATAGTGGAGACATTATCACTCCCAAACCCAAGCCTAACATCACCACTAATCCTCTCCCCAGGCACCAAGGAAATGTCAATTTCATCACCTGTGATAAACAGGAATCTGACCCTATCTCTATGATCCATCCCACCCTGGATTACTGTTGTGTCCTAGATCTGAATGATTTCATTGATGAAATCGACATAATTACCTGGAGCGGGAGAGTCTTTCCAGCACCATTGCATCCTATTACACCAAAAGAGACTACCCCAGTCCACCACACTGTTCCTCCTCCAGCTGAAAAGCTAAAGCCCCACTATGAGCCTGAAGAGGATTTTGTCTTGAAGTAGTTAAAGAAGACCCAAGCCAACATCTCCATTTGGAGCCTTATTCAATCCTCGTACTCTCATCGCCAAGCTCTTTGCAAGACTTTAAACCAGTGCCAAGCTCCGATTGACATCACACCTGAAACTCTTGTGGCTTCTTTGATAAGCACCACTAAGACATTGTCTATCTCTTTCAGCGACCAGGACATCCCGCAAGGTGGGGAGAACCATAACCAAGCTCCTTACATATCCATAATGACTCGAGGTAAAACTGTGCCCATGGTCTTAGTGGATAACAGGTCTGCTTTGAACGTATGCCCATTAAAAGTGGGCAGCTGCCTAGGATTAGAGGCTACGAATTTCATTTCGTCTGATCAAGTCGTGAGAGCTTATGATAACACTAAGAGGGAGGTCTTAGGTGTTGCTACCTTGAATGTGACTATTGGACTCGTCACTATGCCGATCTCTTTCCAAGTGATCGATGTCCCAGCCTGTTTTAACCTGCTCCTGGGAAGGCCATGGATCCATCAAGTCAAAGCTGTTCCTTCCTCTCTTCATCAAAAATTGAAATTTCCCCATGGTGCAAGTATCATTACGGTCAAAGTTGATGCACATGGGAAGGCTAATATTCCAAGCTCTGTTCCAATTTTGTAAATCAACCTGGAGCCCTCTATTGTCCCTCTATCATGCTTTTCCTTTGACACTATCCAGTTCATTCAAGGGGAAGGTAAAAAATTCATTTATTTTGACTTTAACCCGTATGGCAATGTGGCCGTGGCTAACATAATGAGAAAAATGGACTATTTTCCAGGTTTAGATCTGGGAAAGAACCAGCAAGGGATCACTCAATTTCCAGAGTACCCTACTGCCACTGCTCCATTCGGCTTAGGCTACGAGCCCACATCAGAGGACATAATGGAACTAGAGGAGAAAGCCAAGTAAAAAGCTAATGCCAAAGGTGAGGTGAGAGTTATGACTGGCTCATGCGCCCATACTTTAAAACTTTAAATGGATATTTCCCTTATTGTGCTTTTCCTGAGCCTTGGTATTGCCCCATTTCTAGAAAACTAATCCCTGGTTTTGAAATTTTCTTTGATGTCAAGCTCAGCCTAGAGGAATGCGAGCCAGTCTATTTGCTGGAGGAGGATTGGGAAACAAGCATGGAGCCCTGTTTTTTTGAATCCATCCACATGATCACCGAACACCTGGAACCTGATTCCACTAAGCTCATTCACCCATCTCAAGCTCCACCCAATAATTAGTATTTTGAGAAGAACACCGGCCTTGTCATGCCCCCATCTGAGTCCATTGAGTCTATGACTAAGTCCTTCGAGTCTGAATCTAAGTCCTCCGAGTCTATCCAATCTGATGTTGAAATCGAGTCTGTCAAGTCTGATTTTGTAATCCATCCTGTGAGCCTATCCTTTAATGTAACCTATGATGATGGGAACTTTGTTAGAAATAAAAAGTTTGACTTTTCTACTTACTTTTCCGACTCTTTATGCTCTACTTCATCTGATTCATCATTAAATGAGACATCTGAAAATGAAAACAAAAAAGAAATAAAAAAGGAAAAAGGAAAAGAATCAATCAATTATGGCACAGAGGAAAAAACCAAAATCACATACATTGCATCTGCATATCATGATACACATGCATTGATTGGAAAGGTTCGTCAATTCTTAGACGATTTTGCATAGGAACCCAAGGATATAGTAGGGGTAGATCCAAGCATCGTAGTTCACAAGATCCAGACCTACGAACACATGAAGCCTGTTAAGCAGAAGCTACGTAGAATGAAGGCAGAATAGTCTTTGAAGATCAAAAAGGAGGTAACCAATTTGTTAGACAATTAGTTCATCGAACCGATCACTTACCCTTCATGGTTAGCCAACATAGTGCCTGTCCCCAAAAAAGACGGAAAAGTCTGTGTATGTGTTGACTACAGGGATCTCAATAAGGCTTGTTCGAAAGATGACTTTCCTTTGTCTCACATTGACTTATTAGTAGACCGTATGGCAGGTGCATCAGTGGTCTCCTTGACCAACCCCTATGCGGGCTACAATCAAGTCCAAGTATACCCTTCCGATAAGGAAAAGACATCTTTCATAATAGAATGGAGCACCTACTGTTATCAAATCATGCCTTTTGGTCTGAAGAATGCCGGGGCAACATATCAGAGAATAGAAACTACCATCTTTCATGACATGATGCACAAAGATGTCGAGGTATATGTAGACGACATGGTGGTGAAATCTGAAACTCCCGAAGGACATCTGAAACCTATGAAGTTGATTATCAAGAAACCTTCTCACCGGTGGCTAAATTGAACATAGTAAGGGTCTTATTATCTCTCGCTGCAAATCTTGATTGGCCGTTACATCAGTTTGATGTAAAAAATGCATTTCTCTATGGTGACATTGAAGAAGAAATTTATATGGATCTTCCGCCTAGGTATTCAGCAACTTGTGAAGGTAAAGTTGTGTGCAAATTGTAAAAGGCTTTGTATGGGTTAAAGCAATCTCCTCGAGCTTGGTTTGGAAGATTAAGTTTAACAATGAAGAAATATGGGTTCCGACAGAGTAATTATGATCACACATTGTTCTTGAAACATCAACAAGGAAAAATCACAGCTTTAATTGTCTATGTTGATGATATGATCATTACAGGAGATGATGTAGAAGAAATTGCAAGAATCCAAGAACAATTAGCATCTGAATTTGAGATGAAAAATCTAGGAGGCCTCAAGTATTTCTTGGGAATTTAAGTTGCTAGATCTAATCAAGGGATTTTTCTCTCTCAACGAAAATATGTTCTAAACTTGTTAGCCGAAGTCGGGTTACTGGATTGCAAGCCTGCTGATGTACCAATAACTCCAAATCATCAACTTGGGCAGTATCCAAACCAAGTTCCAACGAACAAAGGAAGATATCAAAGGCTAGTAGGCAAATTAATCTATCTATCACATACACGGCCTGACATCGCCTATGCAGTAAGTGTGGTTAGTCAATTCATGCATTGTCTGAGTGAAGACCATATGGATGCTGTAATGCAAATTCTTCGATACTTGAAGTCATCTCCAGGAAAAGGGCTTCTATTCTCTAAAAATGGTCATCTAAACATTGAAGACTACACAGATGCTGACTGGGCAGGAAACATAACAGATAGGAAGTCCACTTTAGGCTACTTCACATTTGTTGGAGGGAATCTAGTTATATGGAGAAGCAAGAAGTAGAAGGTTGTAGCATTATCAAGTGCAGAAGCAGAATTTCGAGGAATGGCGAAAGGGTTATGCGAACTTCTTTGTCTTAAAAGACTTTTATCTGAGATTGGGTTTCCTCCTTGTTGTGAGATGAGTCTATTTTGTGATAACAAAGCAGCAATTGACATTTCACATAATCCTGTCTAGCATGATCAAACCAAACATGTAGAGGTTGATCGGCATTTTATTAAACAAAATCTTGAAACAAGAGTAGTTCGATTTCTGTTTGTTAAGTCGAAGGATCAACTGGCTGATATTCTAACAAAAGCTGTGTGCAGCAGGAGTTTTCACAACTCACTTGACAAGTTGGGTATAATGGACATATACTCACCAACTTAAGGGGGAGTGTTGGCGTGAGTTGTCCTTTAGCAATCAGAGGAGAAAATTAAGCGTTGAAGATTCCTTCATTAACGGGTCAATTTGAGCCCAATAGAATCAATTAAATTAGCTGTAATGATCTTCCTTTGTAATTACCAAAAATAGCATTTGTTAGGCCACTATGTATACTGTTACTTTGTAAAGAGAATTGTATCACAAAAAAAATAAAATTATTTTCTTTGTTCACAAAACGTCTTTATTTTTGAAGGATTTCAAATTGTTTAAATCCATGGATTGTGCAATAAAAAAAATTAAACCAAACAATAGATTTGATAGAAATCCATGAATTGTTCAAATTCCTTCATCCCAATTCCTTTATACCAAACACCCACTTAAAATCTCAATGTCTTGGATCAGAAATTACGATTTACATAGAAGAAATACAAGAAAATATTGATACGATAACACAAATATTTTTCTAACTCTTTTTTCTTCTTACACGTGATGGCTCTATAAATTGAAAGTAATGAGATATGAATCTTACCCTGCAAAGCATGTATTAGTCATTATGCTTCGATATACTAGGCATCTGCACTTTTTCTTAGTTCCATATTTCATGCTCTGATGTACTCTTATATCCCATTAATTAATAATATTCAACTCTTCTTATATGCAAAAAGGAACCTTTCTGCATTCTTTGTCTTCTATATATAATAATAATAATAATAATATGTATTCTTTGTCTTATTTATATATACACACACACACTAGTGTGAATGTGATAATGAGATGTGATAGCTTTAGGCTTTAGCTTAGTGTTGGTTTATTTTATATATATATATATATATATATATATATATATATATATATATATATATATATATATATATAGCTAAAGATTAAATGGGCGTTGCCACAACTCAATAGCTCCCTACAATTTCTAATCAATAAATATTTAAATTTAGGAATCTTATCTTACAACAGATGGTATACCATTTTCTTTTGTTGCTGCTTGCATAGCCATGTGTCACATTTCACCGACAGGTAGCTGACTAGTAAGCTTAAGAGAAACAACGCTAGTGCCGTACGGATTGTATAAATTTAGATGAAAACAACAAGTCCGTAACACATGGCTAATAATTTGATTGATAATTATTATTTAATTAGGATTGGTGGAATTACATGAAAAGACCATTTTTTTCCTTTTATATTTATGTAAGAGGACATTTCATACTTCCCAAATCTACTCTACTATTTGAAAGGAAAAAAAAAAAAATTAAGCCTTAACTAAAATTTATTCTTGATTCCAAAATCTATTATTTTCTTTGTAATTTTTTATTTCTTTCTTTCTAAGACTAATGCTTTGCTTTTTATATGATATAATAATAATTATTTCATGTGTATATATATATATAGAGAGAGAGAGAGAGAAATGACTCGTTTGGATAGATCTTTAAGAAGGAAGCAAGCTTTACAACAACATCAATTCATAATAATCATTATTAATGTTGTCTTCACTATGTATGTGATGTGGTATTTGATGGATCAACTATCTTCAATATACAGAAATTGAGTGATAAGATAAAGAACAATTTTTTTTTACGATTAGCAAATTTGAAAATGCTAATAAAAGAAAGTGATAAGGGACAAAAAATACCGAACTAAATTAGAATTATAATGGGTCAAACTCAGCTGCCTAATCTACCTAAAATCCGAATATTAGAAGGATAAGGTCAAGCTAACATGCAAATAGTCATCCTAATCCAAACTGATCAAGGAAATCCATACTCAACTCATATAAGGATCTATCTCTTATAAATACCTCAAAGATTAAACTTTACAGGTATGAGCACTACTTCGATAACTTGAATTACTTCAATTACATTCTCTCTCAAATAATTACTGACTTAAGCATCGGAGTTTCTCCCGGGGGTCAACTCCTGGGAGCCATTGACTCGCTTTTTCTCTGTTTACAGATTCTATCTTTTCAAGAAACCCATAATATCAAGTATTTGGTGAAATTAGACTCATCAATATTCATGAGTTTCCATGTGTACAATATTATTAGCTTCAATGCAACATCCATAGAGCTTTAAACTCCATACTGCAAAAGTTAAAAGTTTTGCTATAAAATTAACTCACATAGTAATTGTATTTGGATGAAGTCCATGTTGTTGAACTTTATGGCTCACAAAAT
>CATKHJ010062397.1:0-34362 GCA_949750685.1 Vernicia montana
TTCTGGCTTGTAAAGTTATGAAGCTGGGTCTTGTCTGCTCTGTTAAAGAAGCAGTCCGACATTGCTCAACACTGGTTATTAGGGGATCCCTACTCTCAGCTTTGGTATTGTGGGAAGCCAAATCATAATATTTTAAAAGCGAAATACAATGTTTAAAATTTTTTAATTAAGTTAAAAATCAATTAAACTGGTAAATTAAAATTTTTAACTTAAATTTTAACATATTCGGTGATTAAATTTTTAAATATTTTTACAATTTTAAAATTATTACTTATATTATTTAATATTTAATTTTCAGTTTTACACAATAAGAAGTTGAATTACATTTTTCTAATAGGTTAATGAAATTCAAAACTAAACCAGTAAGAGCTTGATAAACATCAACTGTTAAATTCAATGATCACATAAGCATCTGTAATTTTCACATAAACTCCACCAATAGCAATTATCAAATATAGCATAGCCTTGCTAACAATTAATCCAAAACCCAAATATTAGTGTGTGATTAACCAACTAATTAATCAAATCATGTCAAGATTATTAATTCAAGCAGCTCTAGCAGTAACTTCCAGCCTCTCAGGCATAGCTGCTGGGTCAACAAGGAGTCCCCTTCTTCTGTAAGATCTTGGTACAGTAACTGTCAAGACACCATCATCATATCCAGCTGAAATTCCTTCAATATCAATCAAACCCGGAAGCCGAAATTTCCTCATGAAGCTCTTGGCTGGTTTAGTTGATTCATCAATGGCCTCTGTTCTAATAATAAGGTAAATTGAATTCTCAACCTCCACCTTTATCTCCTCTTTCCTCACACCTGCAATAACAATCAAGAAAGAAAGAAACTTTACATTCCAATGAAAAAGTACCAAGAAAATGCAAGAAAGTTGAGGAAATGAAAGGAAAATGTACCAGGGAGGTCAGCTGAGTAAATATGAGATTCAGGAGTTTGGGACCAGTGAACATAGTTTTCTGGGGTGAGGGGATAGGAGAAATGAGAAGCAGAGGCAAGGAGAGAGTGCCATGGGAAAGGTTGATACATGGGGAACTCCATTTTTTGCCTTCTGATAAGTTATTGTGGACAGGGAACTGAGAGATAGATTAGGATGTAGCTCTACTGGTGTTCACACTTTATACTGAGAGGGACAGAGACAGAGCTACTTCAACTTGACCCTTTAATTTTAGGCCAAGTGGCCAAGTTGTGGGATTGTGGAGTTAGGATTGCAAGTTGATTGGCCAGTCGAACTTTGCAGGAGTTTCCTCCTATCTAAGAAAAGGAAATAATGAATGCAAAAATATGAGGTCCTAGTTTATTGGATTAATATATGGAGTTCCAATGACAAATTTATCCTTCATTAAAAAAAAAAAAAAAAAAAAACAGCACTTCATATTTTCCTTTTTTTTTTATTTATTATTATTATTATTATTTTTATTATTTAAATTCCAATAAAAAAAATAGTTTGCTGTTCACACCCTTGTATTATTATTTAAACAAATAAAGAAACTTGCCAATTCTTTTAATACATTGATCAAGCGGATAGGACAGCCTGGACCAAAAAAAATAATATAAAAATCATACTCCTCATTGAGTTTATTTTGAGCATGAAACAAGCAAGTGAACTGTATTAGCAGGTAAAAATGGAAAAGATGGGCAATAAAAAAAAAATAAAAGCTACTTCTACAACTAGTGAACTGTGCTTATGCGTCACTTTAACTGCTTTTTTCCCAATGTAAACAAACAGCTGCAGAATAGCTATGTTCTGCTTGATTCAATATTCTCAGCCTTCTGATTGACTAGCTAGCAAGCAAGGCTTTTAGAATTGGAATAGATGCCACTGATTTTCATCCATATCATAATCTATGGCAGTAAACATAATCACTTGACCAGCAATTAAACACACATATAAGGTTTTCCAAGCCCCAAAGTTGATTCCCTATAAATGGATGTGCTACTGAAATATATAACTATTCTAACAAGTTTTTTCAGCTTCACTGACTTAGATTACCCACTATTCACCTGTCTCCAGTAATTTCTGGTTTATGTTTATATCTCTTATATTTTCCTTTTCCAATTATCCCATTCCATTATAGAAAATGGAATGGGATAGTCAGTCGATGAACTTTGCTATTTATATAATACTATCAGATGGCTCAATTAACATTTTATTTAAAAAATCATCATAAATAAAATGCATGAATATTTGAATGTGGCAAAAGATAGCAATATCTGGCAGGAGTAATTCACTGCCCATAACAACAAATCAAGATAGCAATGCTAATGATTGTTGATTAGGACCAAAAAGAAGACTTGAAGCTCATGTTTGACAGAAGTTGTCCTTATTCTCAACAGAAATCATGGTGCTAAATATACTACCTGAGAATAAATCATGTCACTGCCATCATCTTAGCACATGGGATTACCATCAGGTAAATGACAAGTATGACAGCTAACAGGAACAATCTCAGGTTCAGTTCTCCATGGTTCCAACTCATTTATAAACCACCCCATGAACAAAACCAATGCTATGTGGAAGGAAGATTACTGAAAGTGCCATGAATCTTCACAGGAAAGCTGAAAGGATTTTGTGTCACAGGATGGGAAATGTGCAATCCAGCCCTATGAAGTCCGGAAAATTTGCTTATGAAATTGACTGTTATTGAGAAAAGGTGGGAACACTTCCAGATTTGATCAATTCAAGTGCCCCATTCATGTATTCACCCCAAGCACAAACCCATTGCTATATGAAGGAAGATTGCTCGAAGTTCCCTGAGTCTTCACAGGAGAGCGGAAAGGATTTGGTGTCACAGGATGGGTAATGTGCAATCCTGCCCCACGAAGGACCTGCTTTGCATTTACACACGAAATTTCCAACTTTTCTGTAAAGAAAGCTGGAACACTTGCGGATTTGATCAATTCAAGTGCTCCACCCCAACTTGCATTGCTATCCAATCCGCAGTTCAATGCAACTATGACATGGGGAGAAGGCAGATAGGTGGCTTCCTCTTGATAAATGCCCCTCACAAGATTCACCCTCACCCTGCTACTTATTCCAGAAGTTGTGCCTGATAAATTAGTTGGAACTTCAGGTCCCACCATTACAATATGTATATTACCTGATCCATTGAGCAAATGGCTAATCTCAGCAAATGCTGGCATCCAATCCAACTCCCCTTCAGGTCCAAGGTAATGAAGAATCACCTCTTTCCCTTTGAGTAACAGGTTCTTTGAACTGATATTAAGAGCAGTTAATATGTAATAAACTGTCAGTGGATGAGAAAGAATGTCAGCAACAGGACTTGATAGTGGCAGTGACCGAAGATTATAGTACTCTGGCCAACCAGAAAGAAGGATTGGGCTTGAAATCCCATCTCTTAAATGGTTATGAAAAGGTGAATCTCGAGGATACTCTTCATCATCCAGCCCACCCCATGAATCCCACAATCCACCTTTAACAGGGAGGAGTCCAAAAGGGCAGTGAGAATAGCAATTACACTTTCGCCTCCACATTCCCTTCTGATGGATACCCAATGACTCTAGCCATTTACAAGGCTGATCAGCAGAACAGGGGAACATAAAGATTTTTATAGCTAACTCTTCTTCCCTTTCCATCATAGCCTTGTAAAGGCCACACATGCTCTTATGCATTTCCTTCCAGTGCTGCTTCTGGCAGACATTACCACAGTAGATCACTGCTCGACACTGCCCACAAGATAGAGACTGTTCTCCATGAACTTCTTTCTCACACATTATGCACTGTCTCAAGCAGGAATTCATGTTTACTTTCACATCAACAAAAATCTCCTCTCTGGATCGTTCTGAATACTTGGTGGGTGTAGAGCTAGCTGTTGAGCTTGCCTTTTCCTCATATGCCTGACCAGGAGGGTGTGAGATTGTGACTGCAACAAGGTCATAACCCTTGGACATTTCTGGAGGCCACTGAACATCAACAGTTTCAATAAATGGTTCAAAATACATCAACTTCGACCACTTTGGACGACCTTCTTTATCTTCTTGAAGTAATGGATGCACCAGAGACATGGCTCTCATAAATGCATACACAAACCTAAGCTCTTCAATAGTTGGATGCCTAAATCGAAGCGTACCGTTAGACATACATCGTGCAACATCAATTACAGGAAACCTATCAGTGCCCGACACTTCCAATGACAAAGATTTGATCATTTTCCTATTAGAAGGAAACATCATTGACTCAGGTTCATATGTAACCCTCAAAAGCTCAACATTAGGAACACAAATTGTCTCTCTTGACCCTGTCATTTTCTTAGCATCATTGTCAGATCGAAACATGTGAAAACCAACATCCCCACCATCACCTCCTATGAACTGAACACATGGGAAAGGCTGTTTCTTGCCAGACCAATCTGAATCCTTGCCGACCCGAATTCCAAAAAGATGTGCTGGTCGCAATCTTTTCCATGGATCAGTTCTATAAAGAGCAGCACAAGCTTTATATATTGATTTAATGAAATTAGGAGCAATGCCATCCACCTTCATCAAGCAAGTCCCTGATCCAGGACCAAGCCCTGGACCAGACCCAAACTGCTCCTGGAATCTATCAAAAAGGCTCTTCAAATGCAAATCCATTGACACCACTTGTTTCCGATCTACTAAAATTCTTATAAAAAAACCCAACAGAACTAGCAAATTCAAAAACAAAGAACTACCCTTTATTGCCACTATACGAACAAAAAATAATAAAAATTCAAAATTGATAATGAAATTGATCTTGAAAGGGTATAAAAATCAAGTTCATTCAAAAGTAATGCTTGAAAATCACAGTATTAATAGTCACTTGAAGAACACTAAGGAAGAGAAGATTTCAAAAAGAATTAAATGGACTCACTAAAAACAATGATCAGTGACAGTGCTCCATACCAGAATTCAATGGTGATTGTTGAAAGGCGGACCAGTGAGTTCAAAACACAGCTATTCAAATCCGAAGAC
Source organism: Vernicia montana (assembly GCA_949750685.1). NCBI lineage: Eukaryota > Viridiplantae > Streptophyta > Magnoliopsida > Malpighiales > Euphorbiaceae > Vernicia > Vernicia montana. Next base: position 4,964 of record CATKHJ010062397.1, read on the forward strand.
CTTTCATTTGACAGAAGCAGAAAAAGGAAATCTTTAGTTTATTTATTTTCTTAAATTAAACAAATAGAAAAATAAAAAGAAGAAAAAAAAAATAGAAAGGAAATAATAAAATATTGTGGGTTTTGTTTGTTATATGTTACGTGGCTATGATCTTATCCGTTGATATAATCTTAATCATAAATCATAAAAGTTGGTTCACGAATTAAAAAGTCTTATAATTAAGGTGCAAAATAATTACTCTAGTTCTGCCCGTAATTAATTATATCCTTAAAAGTTAAATAAACATCTGCCACGCGTTAATATTACGTGTCACTTTACTGATTGATCAAAATCTTAGATAGACTAAATATTTCGATCCCTCTTTTGTTCTCTCACTCTCGAGAGCTAGGGTTTCTCTCTCTCTCTCTCTCTCTTTATCTCTCTAACTCCGCAGCGCCATGATGCAGCAGCCAGGAGCTGGAGGCATGGCTCCTCCTCCGCAGCCACCCATGGGGCCGCCGCCGTCAATCGCTCCACCACCTGTACAAGCTCACCCACAGCAATACCAGCAGGCTCCCCCTCCACCTTATATGATGATGATGCCTCCACTGACCCAGTCTCAACCTCCGCCACAAGCCATGTGGACTCACCAGACTTCGATTCCCCCAACGGTAACACCACCGCAACAGCAGCAACAAGTCCAGCAGACCCAGCAACAACAACCGGGTCAACCTGGTAGTGCTGATGAGGTCCGTACCCTTTGGATCGGGGATTTGCAGTACTGGATGGATGACAATTATCTTCATAACTGCTTTGCGCACACCGGAGAGGTAAAAGCCAAAAAAAAAAAAAATAATAGTAATTTTTTTTAGGCACATCTATATGTATAGAGGAGTAGTTGCTATTAACGAATTGCCTTTTTCGCTATCAAGAATGCAACTTTTTTTTTTCTTTTTTTTTTTTTTCTGTAGTTTGCTCTGATTTGCTTTTATTGTCTTGAATAGTTGGATTTATGATATGGGTGAAATATATGTTTATGTATGCCTTTCTATTTTGTGCTCTTATTTTAATTATGGGATCATTCAGGTTTGCTTAGAAAAATTGTATAGTATTGGCTATTTGAGTATATGAAGAGAAGAGTGCAGAGGAATCGTAATAACAATAAATAAAAAAATCAAATATTTTTTGCGGAAACAGTGCATAAAATTGTATATTAATTAATAAAGAAAAGATATTGTTCGTCATGGCTTTCATGAATGTTTTTCTCCTAGACTGCCACGTGTCCACATTAATTAGGGAAGAAATGGCTTTGCTTTGCTTTCTTTTCTTTTCTTTTTTTGTAATGGGTTGCTGAATGTGCAGGTTGTTAATGTGAAAGTTATTCGAAATAAGCAAACTGGTCAAGTAGAAGGTTATGGTTTTATTGAGTTTACCAGTCATGCCACTGCAGAAAGGATATTGCAGACCTACAATGGTACTCCCATGCCAAATGGTGAGCAGAACTTCAGGCTGAATTGGGCATCTTTTAGTGGGGGTGAGAAGCGTGATGATACTCCTGACTTCACCATATTTGTTGGAGACTTGGCTGCTGATGTTACAGATTACCTACTGCAAGAGACATTCAGGGTCCGCTACTCGTCTGTCAAGGGTGCAAAAGTTGTCATTGATAGGCTCACTGGACGAACAAAAGGTTATGGGTTTGTCCGGTTTGGAGACGAAAGTGAACAGTTACGTGCTATGACTGAAATGAATGGGGCTTTCTGTTCAACTAGGCCTATGCGAATCGGGCTAGCAACAAACAGGAAGGCAGTGACAGGCCAGCAGTATCCTAAAGGTATGTTTCTAGGATGCCATTCTTCTTACTTTAATTGAATGCTTGTTTTCTTATTCTAGTCTCCTTTATCTTGAATATGCATTGGTAAACATGGATTTTACCCATTTCAAATGGTAGGTCATTTTAAGATTTCCAATTACTGTATGATGTGTAGTATGCTGAAGATTTTTGTTAAGCTTGCTTTCTTTCAGTTATGTTTTCGAAGATAGGCAGCAGTTACCCAAGTCATTTCCTTCCTGAACTTTCCTTTTAACATTTGGGCACAGTAAATTCTATTAAGGTCTTAAAACATGCAAAAACTTATAGAACTCCTGTTGTCTCAAAGCAGGGCGTCAAGAGGCTCTATCATCTAGGAGCCTGGGACTGATTTCAGCTGAATTGGTTACCCTTTAGTGCGTGCCTCTCCTAGGTCAGTTTTTAGTTTTTGTCTTGCCCTTTATTTAAGCTTTTATGTGGCATCTATTATGCTACATTCTTCAAAATATCTCTTCTGTCCGTTCTATTGGTTGAGCTCTCAGTCAATTTGCATTCAGTTACTGTTCTGGTTTTCTATTTATCAGTTCAGTAACATGTCATTTTTGTCATTAAAAAAGGTTTAGTTTTACTTTTGTTTCCCTTTCATTTTTCAAGAAATTAATTCTTATGCCTATTTCCCCCTCAATATTCAATATATGATTCTAGTTAATAATTTTAGATTTGTATGGCTATTATGTTTCTAGATTTAGTCAATACCAAGATACTTCTTGAGGAGTTGATGTAGGACAGATTTAGATAACCTGTTATACGTTGAGTTTTGCGGAAAATAAAGGTTTAAGATTGAATTTCAGGTGTGATTTGACAGAAATTCAGATCTGAAACAGAGGAATAGGAAAGAAAAGATAAGTCTGATCCCGCAGGAACTCAGATCTGAAAAAAAAAAAAAAAAAACTCAAGAGTCGGCACTTAGAAGGCCTAGGAGTCAGCACCTAGGGCAAATTGAGTCACACAATTCTTGGCAATAATTTGCAGGAAAATTATTTTTTTTGAATCTGAAAAAACTGAACAAAAATTGATACAAGCCTAGGTATTTATAGAGTTGAAACTAATCTTAATCATACTTGGATTAGGAATCCTAAACTAGGAAAATTACAAACTAATACTAACTAGAAAATACTAAACCAACTAGAACTCCTAAATCAAACTTAAAATAAAATAAAGAGACTGTAAATAAATTTTAACTACTGTTCCAGAAAAGCTGAAAATTACAGAATTACCCTTTGGGTATTGAAATTGTAAATATTAGACCAAAATTCTAAATCTCTTGATTCTTTGAATTTTGTTTTTCTTGATGTTTTCCTTGTCCGCATCAGGAGTATGGTGGTGATGCAGTATTATTTGAAACTGCACAGCAGGATGGTTGTGATTTTGACTATTGCCTTATATTGTACTTTCAAAAATCCGCAACTATGCTTGATTTGGGATTGCTACCTCTACTTTTTTCTCCTGTTTTATTTCCTCCGTTTTATTTTGGTGAATTTTTTTCCTTCCAAATGGTAGTATTCTTTTTGGATGAATTGTCATCAACAGTTCTGGTATTAAGTCACCTTCTTCTTCTTGTAGGCTTGATGAGTTTTGACAATGTTTCAATATATTTTTTTCCAACATTTACATGCCATTATATTTCTCCTTGTTTGGTATACTTGGACAGCTTCAGTGCCTTTTGGCTGGGCGGACAGGTCTGTTAAACTGCTAGATCATGCTCTTTCAAAGATATTTTTCATGATTAGCATTTTTGGCAGGTTGTGCCAGAAAGAGTGATTTCTATGCAATGGCTTATGCATATGATATTAGTGTTGAGGCAAAATTTACGACCTATACATCTTAATCTCTTGTTATTTGCTCATATTCCTTAATGTTCCATCTGATTTATATGGTATTAATGGAATAAAAAATAATATTTGAACCTTATGCTCAACTATCATTCAAAATGTTCATTGTGCTTCATTCACTTGGCAGTGAAATGTAGCACAAAAGAAACTAGTGGTGGGTAAATGAACATTTTGAGTAGCTGAACTAAAAAAAATTGAAAAATTAGTTATCTCATATTGATGTCTTGGAGTTTCTGGATCATATTATGTGTGGTACTTGCATGTTTATGCTCTACTTGTTTATGTTGAGGACCATCTGTGATTCCTGACCTACTTGTTTACTATGGGACACAATAATCTGGAGCTAGTCTGCACCTGTATTTGTCCATCCGTCTCATAGCTCTGACGAGGAATTTTCTTCCTCATTTTGTATTTATTTGTGTATTTCACATTTATTTTTCATATGCAGCTTCATATCAGAATTCTCAAACTCAGAGTGAGAACGAGAACGACCCAAATAATACAACTGTGGGTACATTATTTATTTTTGGTATAGAAATTATTCCTTTGCAACAAAGTTGTAACTCATGCAAATTTCAATACAGATATTTGTTGGTAATTTGGATTCAAATGTGACGGATGACCATTTGAGAGAGCTATTTGGCCAATATGGGCAATTATTACATGTGAAGATACCAGCTGGCAAGCGATGTGGGTTTGTTCAGTTTGCTGACAGGTAAGCACATCCACTGAATAACTGCAGTGACATTTCTTATGGAAGAAACTGGAGTATTTAATTTGCATTTGTGCATGGATCAGGAGCTGTGCAGAGGAAGCATTGCGGATATTAAATGGAGCTCAGTTGAGTGGACAAAATATTCGGCTCTCATGGGGACGAAGTCCTTCAAACAAACAGGTTGATTGATATTTACTTGATTCCTTCTTGTTCTTTTTGCTTTTGCAAAGAAATTGGCACAAGCCCTTGAATCTAGACCTACTGAGTGTCTCTTGTTTTTCAGCCTCAGGCCGACGCCAATCAGTGGAATGCTGGATATTATGGATATGCACAAGGATATGAAAATTATGGATATGCCCCTGCTCCCCAGGATCCTAGCATGTACTATGGAGGGTATCCTGGGTATGGGAATTATCAGCAGCCCCAGCAGCAGCAGCAGCAGCAGCAGCAGCAAGTGGGATATAGCTGAGAAGTTTTGGCCTAATTGTGCTTTGATTTTATTTATCAGTAGTGAGATGGACTGGTGTTAGTTCTATCTATGTCTGTGTTTTTTATGGTAAACCAATTCAGGCTGTGTTGTTTCTTTGCTAATAGCATATGCACTGTAGAAACCTGCATTCTACTAAATTTTGCACAATTACTATCTTAATGTGCTGATTACATGTTTTTTCTATTATATTATGCTTGCATTTTTGGGTGGTAATGGACAATCACGTTGGATAGCCGAGGCCCCTGATTCACCTTGGTGTTTCTTATTTTCTTTCTCAAGTGATTGATTATTAGATTTAATATCATCGCAGGTCGTCTCCAGCTCTGAGTCCGTTTTCTCTGTTGATGAATGATACTGTGCGGCACATGCCCAAATAATTATAGTGATCTGAGACGTGTTGGGAAGTTGTTTAATACAACATTTGAAATAATTTATGAATGTCAATTTACAAATGAATTTAGTTTATGAGTGAATTACAATTTATAATTAGAATTGGGTGAGAAAATAAGTTGAGATTTTAATGGAATGATACTGACTAAAACTTTTTCGTTAAATATAAAGGATTTTCATTTTTAAATATAAATCGTCAATTTAAAACCTCTATCTGGATGATCTTCTATTTATCTATCATGTTAAAAAAAAATAGTAATACTTGGCAATGAATTTTCTCAAGTGTCAGATAAATAGCATTTTCAACATCATGATTTTTTCCAACTTCCAAGGTTTAATTAGGAGAGGATTTATTTATTTATTTATTTTTTTAAATCTTAGCTTTGAGTGAGAGATTGAATTCAAGATCTCATAACTGTGAAAATTACTTAAATATTTTTAAATTAAAAACTCATCGATTAAGTATTTGAATTTAATTTAATATCAGTGTCTATCTTGATGATTTTGAGAAAACATTTAAATTATCTTAATTATCTGTTATTTGGATCGCTTTTAATGATGAATAATGAAAAATTCTTATCTATATCAAATGTATATATTTATCTCATATATCAAATGAAATATTTTAGTAAATATAATTTTTTTTATCTATTTTTTTGCCTAATGAAAAATTCAAATATCGATACCATTTTTTACTTCATATATTTTTATCTCATTGGATTAGTATATACACATAGTGTAGACAAGATTTAGCTATCAATAATATGAATGAATAGGTAAAAGGAATTTGGCGCGTCATATATCCCATTGTCACCTGGGCTTCAACAGCAAAAACATGCAAGCAAGTTAAAGATAAGAATTTGAGAATACAGACTGCTGTAATGTCAGCTAAATTGCTTCCAATAGATGCAAAATAATTATCATGAAAATCTGACTCCACTCATTTCTAACATAAATATCATTGCAACCCAAGTCAAACAGTGAGCAGCAGTTCATATTACAAAACCATCCAGAACAAATGGTTAAGTGAGCATCTATTAATACTCTAGACTATGGCAGTGTATTAAGCAACATTGCCTGTTTATTCTCCAGCCTGTGACATTATGTTGCATCTATCACAGCTTTTACCTGTTTATGAAGTTTCAGACACAACTGTCCTACACAAATTGTTTTCATACCAAATTATCAATGGATTAACCTAAGATTCTGTAGGTGGAATTGCATCCTGTAAGTTACAATCCACATTATTGGCAGCACTAGAAGAACTGCAGAACAGAGTTTCAGTCATTCTGGGAATAATGGGTCCATCAATAGCAAGCTTGGGTTCAGATGGAATAGAGCGCCTCTCAAAAAGAGTTACTGGTAAGTTGGTCACTGGTGCTGAATCAGTGTCTTCCTTCACAATATTTGTGGTACCAGAAGAACTACATAGTTGGGGTTCAATCATCCTTTGAGGAGAAGATCCTTCAATGGCAAGTTTGGGTGCAGATAGAATAGCTTCTCTCTCAAACAACGTTACAGGAAGGCCAGTGATCATTGCCACTGGTATAGACTGTGAGTCTATCTCTGTGATGTTAGCAGCATGACTTACAGGCCTCCCATTTAGGTGGGATGAATCATTTCCACTCATAATTTTCATACCAAGCTCTGGTGGTGCAGCTTTCTCTGCAGAAGCCTGTTTTTCCATCCAAATTTTTAGTCCAATTGGTTCAGCAGACATAATTCCAGGCTCAGTGATCACAGGAACTTGGTTGTCCTCAAGGCTTGTGCTTTTTGCTCCATGAACCAATTGTTGATTTGGCTTAAATTCATTGTTGGCAGCCTGATGTTGAATTTGAAGCTCGAGATTAACAGTTCTAGTGCCAGGCAAACTATCAACAGAAGGTGCTGATTGCGGCAATGATTTTGATTGCTCAGTTGCCTCTACATTTACATTAGAAACTTTTGTTATGGAAGCTTCAAATTCTTTCTGCACCTCATCTTGTTCAGAAACTTTATCATGCCCCATCTGTGGCATAACAGAGCCAGATTGGCTCCCAAGTCCTGACTCCGGAATTTGCTGTGGTGCAACACCACCTCCAAAGGAAGATCCTGTGCTACTCATCGGCAAGTTATCAATCAAAGGAAGCATTCTAGGAGCAGGTTGGTTTTCCTGTGCAATTGGAACATTGGATTGAAGCTCAGATGATAGCCCTTGGACTTGAACTGGTACAAGGTTTTGAAGCTCAAAAGGTTGCTTATCATTTTGCTCTGATGAAGGAATAGGACCGGGGACCGGAGTTGGAACTGGTATGGGCATCTCTGTCCTTCTGTACATTTTTGCTTGTGGAGCCACATCATTTGAGGCTGAAATGGGAGTGAATCTGCCTGGTAGAAACACCAAACCCCTCAGATGAGTATCAGTATCACCTACTTTAACTTTAAGGAGATATCCAGCATCAAATGAGCCCTCAATGACACCAGAAACAACTTGACCCACCATTTCATCACAAACAGCACCAGTTGTACCCATACACTGTTTGTTTTTCTTCATACTATCAGCTGCAGGCATTGCAGGCATGTTCTCCACTTGTACCAGGTTCTCATCCTTACGAGGACGGCCCCGTTTGCGCTTCAAAGGGGGGTCTGCTGGAGAAGAGCTGGTTCCCTGAACCTGTGGGTTCATCTTGCAAATTGAAAGAATATGGCTGACTTCACACAGATTTAAAATTTTTCTGCTGCAAACAAAATAATAGTCATTTCTATCTTCTCTTATCAATATCAAGCATGCAGTTAAAGAGTTAAAGTAATAGTATGATTATTGAAAACAATAACTGATGTCTAACATGTATTTGAATGTATTTCTGGATATCAGCAGAAAAAAAAAATACATATCAGACTGACTATAAACAAATCTACTCAATTAGTCTTTTTCTAGTAGGCATCAGCTTATGGTCCCCAAACTCCCATATCTCATGTGCTTATAAAGATTTTTTTTCCCTTCCTTTTCTTTTTAAATGTATTAATTAGAAACCATGACGGACAAACACAGTCAAGTCTTTGCTTTTGCCATATGAATTACACAGTGAAGTCGCCACTGCAATTAAGCAAAAACAGATGTAACAAACTTAAATATGCACTGTGGTATTCATCTGGAGGTTACAACTTCTACTATTAAAAGCCAACTAAATGGGATATATAACCTTGAAAACCTAAAAATGAGTTTCCATGTAGTGTAATGTGGCCTTTACAAAGACAAGTACTTGGACTCTTGAAAAAGAACATATAACACACAAACAGACAACTAAAACCCTACTCCTTCCAAAACTTGTGGCATGAGAAACTAGATATTATCTTCTTTTGATGGACACAATCCATTAGATAAGCATATTTCAGTATCCACCTTGTAGCAAGTAGCCTGACAAGGGGCACTTCATAAACATCTTAAATATTTAACTTGGCTATTAAAGTCCAATTGAACTTCCTTGTGGATTCAAAATACACATCTAGAGGAAGGATGACTCACTCAGACATGGTGTAGGCAATTCCAAGTCAACCTTACCCCGTTTTCGATCAAGCAAGAACAAAAACAAAAATCAAAAGCATGTGAAATGAAACATTATTAGTAGGGCTTGAAGTAATTAAGTGGTTCAATAGCTAAATATAACAAAATGATAATTTCTGCAACCAAAATTCAATCATCTATAAGCAGGACTGAGAAACATATGGTACATATAATAGTCACAGAAGATGACATGGGACATTCAATCTTTAATTGAGTAGATGCTAGATACACTCAATTCTTTCCTTCTAATAGAATATCAACAAACGATACAAGCACATCCAAAGTCAATCCTAGGTACAACAACCAAGTTCAGGATCAACCTAAACCAATCATCTTAAAGTCAACGCAAGCCCATTTTCTCATTCGCTCACATAGAAACCACAAGAACTGTCAATAGCCCTGTTTTTATTGATTAAATTCAAGAAAATTAGATCAAATGAACATAGATTGACAAACCAAAAGTCTAAGCAAACATTGTTTGATGAACCAATAAAAGAACAAAAAGAAGGATCTAGTTTGGAAAGAAAATAAGCCAAACTCCTATCATGATCTATTTTTTTGTTCAGGGACTTGCAATAAAACCATCCATATTGGTTCGAAAATTGAAGTTTCTAAAACACAATTGAATGAACTTTTTTTTAATGAAAAATGGGTGGAACAAGATTGTAAAATAAAAGGAAAAGCTCAACACAAACATGGATATTTATACTTGGCATTTGAGATCCTTGACGTGATTTTTTTGAATATTTACAGAACATACAATTGCATTTCAAATGATTATATCATTTAGAATTAACAATAATACATGAATAAAATTGTATCGAATTTCGTCATCACTAAGCTTAATTCCATTAACACTGAAGAGAGTTTTTTCGTAGTGTAGACCGTTCAACAAAATGAATAAAAGATATAACAGAGAATAAATGCTTCCACAAAGAAACTATTGAAGACTTGCAAACATAACTATATATACGCTTGCGCACACACACATACACAATCACATTAGAGCTTAGTATCATTCATCAGGAAAATTTAGGCAATTAAACTACATCTAAAATCACTTGCAAATCTAATATCTTAGGCCAATGTACAAGTAGGGGAGATTTGGAGGGTTTGCATTTATATTAAAAAAAAGAAGAAGAAGATTTAATTACAGCAGAAATATTTGCACATCACAATCACTAAAACTCAAGATTCCTTAAGATCTTCTTAAGAAAGAAGACCAATGACATAGGATCACCAACATTCAAAATCTTCATCAATGGTTTGTGAAGAAATGGGATCAGAGGTTTTCATCTCAATACATGTAAGAGGAGAGGCATACAATTCTCAACAAGATTTCAGATCATGATCAAAGACCAGATTTAAGCTGTGAATCTTGCAAATCCATGACAATAAAAATTTTGCTCATAAAAGTACCATACCTACCTCTAAAGTGCTTTTCGATGGGATTTCATGGTGCATGCCATTATCATTTTGGAGGAAGAGGAATAAGAAAAGAGTTTAAATATACAAGAAAGTATTGATTATGGGGAACCCTAGTAACGTTTGGAGACAATAAACAATTATAACGGTGCCCATCTAACATCTATAATTTGCAAACACATTTTTTGGTTAGTTTTACTAATGTAAAATACTCGACTTTAATGCTTAAAAAGGTTCCTTCACTGTTATGATTTGCACTAACCGATCTTTTTTGGTTGTTCTAAGAACAATTGAACACAAAGCCTCGCCCTCCATTCAAATCCTATGCTTGCATTTACATTTGGTTTTGCCATATATCTTCTTTATATTTTGCCAATAGTTGGAAAATGATGATTCTATATATTAACACTATCATACCCCATCATAGACACTCTCTTTACCATCAATGAATTAGCATATTTTAATTTTAATTGTTCCTAAATGTTGATTTTTTTTAAGCTTATTATGGCACAATGCCATCTAAGATCATTAAGAATGTTTTTGCAACCATCTAACTTTTTCCCTAAATTGAACAATATTGCATTTTTAGTTCTAATTTTATAGACACTGAAGTTAGTATGAAAATTTTCCATTTCTGACTCCAAAAAATTTAAACACATGATCCAACCTTCCAATTATATAGGATTTTCCTTCTTTTCTTGCTGTGTTTCATAAAACAAGAAAATTTGGGCACATTTTGATATCAATGTGTATTCAATATATCAGCTGATGTCTTGTGATTTATAAACCTTCAAAACACCTTATTCCTCTCATAATAGTAAAGGAAAAAAAAACAACATGAAAAGCAGTAGCAAAAACTTAGTATAAACAGATACCCAGAAAAGGCTTCCCAAAGCTTGACAAAGTCATAAAGCCAACCACAATACAAGCAAAAGCATATCATTAATACCAAGAAACATAATTTAAATTCCAATTCAATTGGGCAGATCTTTAAATTTAAATTAATCGAATTATCAAGCATAATTATAAATACCCATCTCATGGATTTTTTTTATAACATTACATTTTGCTCTTCACTAACAATTTCAGTGAATCTATGAAATAGGTAAATGTCGCCTAAGCAATGAGCTGAGACATAAAACAAATTAAAATTTTATTTTTTTTATCATCCACATTAATCACCATGAAAAATACAAGTCATCAGCTGCATGTTAATTCACCTTTTTCATTAACAATGTCAAGAAACAAAAGTATAGTGAAATGTCTCAAGAAAACTTACGTATCGATGGCTTTAAGGATTTGAATCACTCGAGAGCCAAAAGGATATGTTCGAAAAATCAACCCAAGAAAAGACAATATCTGTGGCGCGTTATAGTTTTGGAAAGTGTTTTTTGCTTCTCTTTTAATTTTTTCCTTTTCTGATTATGTTTATTTCTTTCTTTGGCGTTTGTTGTTTGGTTCGTGGGAAAATAACCGAAACAAAGAAACTGGGAAGTGGAAAGTTGGCGCAGTGTTGCACTTCGGTTTGGATCCTTAATGGGCTTAAATAGCTATACCTTTTTGGAACCGTCCATTGTTCAAAAATCAAAGTTATGTTGTTACGATGAAAGACAATAACAAAAAATTATAAAGAAATAAAGTAATGAGAGAAAAAAAAATTATGTAGGGACAAAAAGGACTCAAAATTCACTTTTTATTAGATTAATTGTAGCTTTTTTTTTATATGGAGGGAGAAATAATTAGGATTTAGTGTATATAATATTATTGAAATAGCTCTATACTATAATCTCTCTAAAATATATACTCAAGAATATTTAAGTAATATCTACATATAATAATTATCTATAACATGATTTTAATTGATTTAATTTTTTTTTTATAAGGACCGAGTTTAATTTGGATGGGCCTTGACTAAAAGCAACAAAGGGATAAAAGATAAATGATTGATTTATCTTGAAGGCTTTGTTTGAAAGTTAAAGCCATTCTTTTACTTTTTTAAAAAAGAAAAATAAAAACTTTTAGATACTTTTTCAAAAAGTAGTTAATTATCAATTGATTTTTTTTAAAAAAAATATTACTCTTAACAAAAATATTTAATAAGATATTTTTTTTATTCATCAATAAATCAAATGAATTATGATGAGCTATACACACAACCCATAAAAAACCACCAATGTCAAATAAACTCAAAAGTAGTTTTAAAAGCAACTTTTGGCTAATTCAACTTGTCATCCCTATTTATCGATGTCTACCGAATCTGCCATATATATATATATATATATATATATATATATATACACACGCAATAATAATATCTTAGTCTAATTAATGTCATGACTCGACCTGATCCTAAGAGCACGTGACTGACACTAATAAACAAGTAAGTATAAGGTTTTCAGAATCCGTAGTAAATTTGATTACTTACTAAATGATAAAACTGTAATATGACAATTGTAACTATCACAAATAAAGGGCTATGAACCCCATATGTCAAGCAGAACCTATGCAATATTCAATCTCTACCACTCAGGGTTACAATCTCAATCATATCAAATCATCATCATCAGGTTCCTATTTAACAAAATATAACATCAACTAGAATGAGAAAGCTTAGCTATTCTCCAAACTCAACATACTTATACAATAACAATGCAGAGTTTTAGAGTTTATAATACATAACAATATGAAAATAATTACATAACCGATTATAATAAAATAAATTTTACTGCCGAAGGATGAAAGACATGAATAACTCAATAAAACTAAACTTCTTCTTTAAGGCTCAACTTGCAACCTGGAAAAATAGGGAGATAGGAATGAGCGCCTCATCTCAGTGAATGATACTAACCAATATTCAAACCTGGTGTTATCAATTATCATAATAATAATATTAAAGCTCACACATCATGCCAAACAATCAAGTAATCAAATCAACCAAGGATGTGAATTAGTCAGTAGAAAATCATATTAAACCTCAATAATGGGGAGCCAACCCCATAATATGGCTCTCTTATTCTAAACAATCTCTTAATCCATATGGTTAATCTGCCGTCACCCCAATGTGAATGCAGCACAAACCCAATAGGGACTGTTGTCACCACATGATCATGTAGCACGACCTACTCGCAAGCAGCGCGAAGGATGATCAACTTTCACTGTCTTCAAGTAAAAATGATCATAAAATACACAGACACAGACACACATATATATACATCATCATCCTAGTGATTTTCACTTCATCCTAATCCCATCCAACAATCACAAGTAATATGTAATATAATTCATAATGCAATATTCACAATCGAGTGCTAGGATGTCTTTATGCATTCATAGTATATATATACACACACACACACACAATAGAAAGTATTAGAGACAAATATAATATATTAGAAAGTATTACTTACAAACTTGATGAAAATCCAACTAGCTCTCTTTGGAGTGTCGGTTGTCTAATAGCTAAGCAAACGCCTATACTAAACAACATATGAAGAATATCAGAATACAGGTAACCTAAACTTTGACCTTTAAAGTTATACTCAAATAATTCTTAAGATTCTACAAAAAATTTTGGCAGAGTTTTCCCTATAACTAGAACATTTACCCCCTAAAACAAAAAGAAATAACACTTCTAAATAACTCTCAAAGCTCAAGACAATCCACAACAACATATGCAACTCAACTACCCCATTTGGACCTCCAAACTTGCCAAACTTCACAATTACTCAATTCATCAAGCATACATATAATCATACTCATGAAATATTGTTTAAAAAAAGATTTTATTTGATAAGGAAATTAAGGAATTTAAAAGGTTTTACAAGACTTATATATATAACTACAACTAGTTATCTTGTAAAACATAAATTCTCTTCTTAAACCTTCTTTTTGATAAAAAAAATATTTTAGTTTATAAACCATTTTAAAATCAATTTAAATCGTTAAATTCCTTTAAGTCATACCATATACACATTTACTTACATATAACTCTATAAAATCGTTTATTTGAGTTGATGACTTGAATATCAAAATTCACATTTAATAATCACAACCATATATATATACATATACATATTGAAGAAAAACATATAAATAACTCGTTTCAATATTTAATAAAAATAATATAAAATTTATATAACATAATAATCATTATAAATATACATATTGAAGAAAAACACGTAAGTACTCAAACTCCATTCTTTACATAAAAGAGGCATCTCACCATTTAAAATTCTTTAATAAATATCTCATTTCAATATTTGATTAAAACAATATAAAACTCATACAACATTATAATAATATCTATAAAATTACTTTAATTAAATCTAACTTACTAATAATTAATTATATAATTAAAAGAAAATTATCGATGATATAAATTCATAATAATTGTACACCAATTTAATTCCAAGAACATAAACATTATCCATATATACACCTTTTGACAATAAACAATATGAAAATCAAGCATCTAAGTAAAAAAGTGAAGGTTTTGGACTTACCAACATGTAATTCGATAAAAATAAAACACATTGGGGAGTCAAAACGAAGCTGCTGGAAACTGGAGCTCATGCGTGGCCGGTGGTTCTAGAGGTCGGAGAAGACACCATAGAAGCGTTTCGTTGCCAGGAGTCTGAATATATTCTCCATTCACCGCCGTCTTGTCGGAATTGGCCAAAGAAGGTTCGACCACCATAGTTTTTGATCTCATTCTCCGGTGAGTTACATAGGGTGAAATTGGTATCAATGGAAAGCTCTCATTGAAAGGAGCAGAACGATACAAATTTCACTGGGATTGAATGTCGAAATCAACCAGAATCAAGGTCGGAAGCTTTCCATTATTGGAAAGCTGCGTCCATCATGTGTGCCACTGCTCGTTGATGGTTTGCACCGTTGTTGCTTCCCCGAAGATCGTCAAAGGCTTGGGAATGCAATGGTGATGGCAGTGTCGCTCATCGCTGGCCGAAGGTTGGGGGTGTCGGTAATCACAGTCCCCCCTTTTCCTCTCTCCCTTGCTCTCTCTTACTTTTGCTTGCTACCCCGGAAGAAGGCAACATTTGATTGGCTACTTTTAGCCAATCAGATGTGATGGACTTTATTTAATATATATTTTTTATAAAAAAATCTAGTTTATTTATTTATTAAAAATTTAAGAGAATTGGTTAACAAGAAAATGAAATAAGCTTGATGGGTAAAAGCTTGTTAAAATTTCATTTGATGTTGGACACATTTTGTTATACATTTTTATTTTCAAAACAAAATATCTTTATTCATAATATTTTTAAAATTTTTAATACCCAAATCTCAATTAAATATATTATATAAACTAAAACTTTAAATAATTAATTTCATAAAATATTTTCATTACCTTAAATTTATTTATCATTTTAAATATCAATAAATAAATATAAACATTTTTTTATAAAATAAGATTTAAAATTTATAAAAATTCAAGTTATTACAATTGACAATAATATTTAGATTAAGTAATACTTTAGACTTGATCATTTTTTTTTTTTTGGTTCAGTCGATCAACTAAATCTCCTCTTCGGGCAAGTTCAAGCACGCTCGACCTATGCATTTAAAAATTACCTCCTGGGTGTTGACTCCGACAATCAAACTTTGATCAATAAAAAGAGAAACACACTCCCTTACCAATCTAGTTAACCCTTAGGGTTTGGTCATTTTCAGTATATATATAACTTTCACCTTTGACCCTTTATGTTATGTCGTGGGCTTAAAACCATTTTTTCTTCCTTGGGCATTAGGGTGATAGAGATGGTAATATCTTAAATTAAAAAAAAATTTCTTTTAGCAAATGAAAGTTTTCATAAAGAAAGTGTCATAAATAATTTGAAGTTTTCAACTTTAAGGATTGTTTTGTTGATTTTAAAATTAAAATGGAAATCAAAATTAATATTTAAACTAAAACAATCTTATCATAAATTTATTTTTTAAATAATTAAATACAATTTGATTGATTAGTAATAATAATTAAAAAATGTAATTTTAATTTATACTAAAATTATTCAAATCTTAAAAAATTTTGAGTTAGTTATAAATCAAATCCAACCAAAAATAAATTTTTATCTCAAAAATTAAATTCTATTTTAAATTTCAAAATGAATCAAATATGACCTAATGATTTCCGATATCAAATCAATTATTAGAATCTTAGCTTGAGACATAAATGGGGAAAGGGACAGGAGGGGTTGATATGTCTTATTAATTAGATTAATTTAGAAAATCTTATTAATTAGATTAATTTAGAAAAAACTTTTATGAAATTACAAAAATTTTAATGTGAATAATTTGTTTTTTTCTTTTCAGCATTGGACATATGGGAAATAGTGATTTTATAAAAGAGGTTAAATCTACGAGTGCAAACAATTTATTTTTTTTTTACCACATTAAAAAGATAAATTTAATATAATATATGAAAATTTACTTGTAATATAATTTTAACAATTAAATATTTATATAATAATTAGGTAAAAAGATAAATTTAATATAATATATGAAGATTTACATGTAACACCATTTTAACAATTAAATATTTATATAATAATTAGCAAAACAACATATAATAAGTGATTTAAATACTAACATTCCATTTTTCTTTTAATTTTTTTTTCTATAAAAAACACTTAAATACAAAAAAAAAAAAAAAAAAAAAAAAAAAAAAAAAATCTTAACACTTGATTTATATAGAAGAAGAAGACAATTAGCCATGTGAAAATGCTAAAAAGTTTCCACGTTTAAGTTCCAAAAGAAAACGCGTTTTTAACTTTTACTTCTTTTTATAGTGCACACAGCTAAGAAAAATCTTCCCACCACAAACACCACCACTTGCAAGAACCTGAAACCAATCTATTTGGCTGCTTCGCATTTCTTAATATATATATATATATATATATATATATATATATATGAAATTCTAATTTATATGGATAATAGCTAGAAGTTTTTTTTTTTTTAATCATAAATTATATTTTGATTCCAATGCAATCTTGATATCTTTTAGCTTTAAGAAAAATTCTTATTTACACTTGGTATATACATCAATCCAATGAAATAAGAATATATTGAATAAAAAAGAATATCGGTGTCTTTCACTAGGTAAAAATTAAACAAAAAAATCATATTAATTAAAATATCTTATCATTCATTAATTTGGTATATGAGATAAGTTTATACACTCAGTGTAAGCAAAAAGTTTCTTAGTTTTAAAAACAATTCACATATCAGTGCACCAAAAACTTATTGGTAGCTAGAAGTTTTTTGATTCACAGTCAGTTAATGCATCTTTGATGTTCCTCTTCTTCTCTTTTCTTTTTTCTCTTCACATTCAAATAATTAAAATATTCACTTCTTAATAATCTCCTAAAAATATGAAACATGAGATGAATCAAGAATTGATGGAAGGAGCAAAGTTGTCATTCTTAGACTTTTTATTTTATTTTATTAGATTATTTATATGCCAATAGAAATTTAAATTTACAATTTTATAATTTTAGAGATGATTTAGTATTACTAAATTAAAATTCATAATTATCATAGATTGGACACTTCAAAAATATACTTTACACAATTTACATCAAGCTACCTAGCTACAACATAAAGGTCATAAGTCTAAATATGATGATATATAATTTCTACTAACAACCAAGGCAACAAAAACTGATGAAAATGTAGAAATTACTATAATTTCTAATAAATTGTCTTGCAGTCACATTGAACCTTATGTACACATTAAGTGTAGCTAATTAGTCTTTTCCTTTTTCCTAAACAATACTTCATTTGGCCTTACAATATTGTAATTGCATTCAACTCTAAGCACACATGTTCCATTATTTTTGGGGTATAAAAACCTTTCCTTGTCTTGTCCCAATGTTGTTGTGTGGTGTCATTTTGTTTTTAGTTTTTTATATTAAAAATTTATACCTTAAAAAAATAGATGGATGAAATAAAAAATCATTTTCTTATGATTTTTCTGTTTTAAAATACTACATAATAAAAATAAATACATTTTAATGAATAAATTTTATTTTATAATCGAGAAATAAAAATTAAAAATCAACAATAACAATAATAGCAAACTAACCTTAGTTTCTTGTTTTGAGTGTGAAACAGAAAAAGCACACATTAGAAAACAATAGAAGGGACTAGGGTTGCATTATTATGTATTTTTAAAAAAAATTTCTTTTCTTGTTAGAGTATATTCAATGTAAGATTGGATATGGTGGGGCTTATTAAAATTCAAGACTTCAGTTCTCAAACTCAATTCGGAGTCCAACTCAAGAAAATAAGCTCTAGCCTGAATCCAAGTAGAAATAAAACTCCAAAATATCGACAATTTTTTAAAAAAATTCTCTCTATCTTTAAATTTTTAATGAAAGGCTTCTTTATTTAATATACTTATTCAAAAAATAAAAAAAATAAATTATCATATTACTCATATGCTATTGATGTTTTTTTCCCAGCAGTTCTTAGGCCTTAGGGCTACCCATTATCGGAATTGGGACTGAAAGTGTTGGACCTAGGCAACTAAAAGATGGATTGTTCTATTTTTCGGGCTATAGCCTGCAAAAGAAGGGAAAATGAGAGGAAACAAGTATTAGAGAGTCAAATTTGTGGCCTGGCACAGACCCTCTAATGTCTAAGTCAATGATTGCATCTTTGGAATAAATACTTGGGGAATTTGAGTGGGTTTATAAAGTTTTACCATTGCTTGTCCTGTTTATGGCTCTGAAGCTAAATGTTTGGGCCTCCCTTTGGAAGGAAGGGGCTAAGTGTATTTAAGTTGTGTTTCCACCTTAGGGATTGAAGTGAGTGGGCGATGTGATTGCTTTTGATTGGTGGGTCTTTGTTACATCATACTAAATAATGGGATGACGTGTTTGCATATTCGACTATCAGGTGTGGAGCTTTGTGCTAATCTAACCCAAATCTCGTTTCTTGAAAGTGTCAAGGATTTCGTATTTGAAAAGCTTGAAGAAAGTGCTAGGATGAACTCTCCTTATATGCTGAGAGAGCTTGTCTGGTGGCAAAGTGAAATACTACTGCGATGAGGTGGCTCTATATGTGTAACACCCCGACCCTGTGTTCACTTTGAGTATTGAGGTTGAAGGGAAGTGATCGGAGTAAGAGCGAGGGGGGTATAGATGATGGTTGTTGAAATAAGAAAACTGAACGGGTATCGGTCTGGAAATCGAGCCCCTGACTATATGAAATAAGGTAGGGGATATTAGGAAAAGCATCAGAGGAGCTATATTTGACATGGAAACAAGTGAAATGAAGAGTGTAAGAAGGAAAATAGAAAGTTAGAAATTGAAACCCTAAAAAGGATACGGGTTTGAAAAATTAAGGTGTTAAGTTCAAGATCGGAAAATTCCAATCTCAGAAAGGATTTCTAGATTTTATTTGGAGAATTTATATAAATATGAGGACATTAAAAGTGATAGAATGTAAAAATTGAATTAGAGATGGGCATAGAAAATACCTAAGTGAAATCGGTACGCAAAGTGCGAAAATGATGGATTCCGACTCGGAGATTTTTAATTAAATCTTGATTGAGGGAATTTAATGGAAGAAATATTGATCATGATACTAGAACCCTAAAAATTAGATTAAAAATAATTTTAGATTAAAACTAGAAAGAGTAGTAAAATTGTAGGCAAAAAAGGGCAAAAAGGTAATTTTCTTTTAAAAGATAATCATTATATTTGACTAAGAAAATAAATAAAAAAAATTATAATAAAAAGAAAAATAAAAACATATGTCATGGCCAGCCAAGGATGATGGTGGTCCAAGGGAGGAGAATTTGCCAAAATTATATGAGAATTAAATAAAAGAAAATATATAGATAGGTAAGATGAGAAGATAAGTCATATCTTCTCATTCTAGCAACTTTCTTGTAAAGGAAAGGAAGAGAGAAAAGAAAAAGAGAGCAAGAGAAAGAAGAAGAAGAAGAAGAAGAAGAAGAAGAAGAATAAGAAGGAAATGATTTTTAAGGTAAGAATATGAATTAATTCAATTCTTCTCATCTATATATATACGTGTGTTGTTTGATGATGATTAATTGTGATATTGTGATTATTAATGGTGTGTGGTTATGATGAATGGATTGGGGAATGGAGAAAAGAGATTTTGAAGTTGAGAAAAGATGAATTGATAAGTGAAAAAGATATAATTGAGGTAGTTTTGGTAGAAAGGAGTAAGAAATGAAAGAATTAGATGAAGGAAGTAAGAAACAATAGGAGACAAATTTAGGATTTGAAAAGTGCTAGAACTTAAGAGGGAAAATTGAAAACTTTGGAGTATGAATTTGAAAAAATTCAAAACATAAAAATTGTATCTTGATATATTTAGTTTATTTATCTAGAAGGAAGTTTAAGCTAATTCTTGCTATTTTTGAATATATGGAAAGGAGAAGGAAACTGCTTCCTACAGACCTACCTTGAGATTTCAGAACGTTTGAAACAAATTTAAAGTATCTTAAAATACGAATTTGAATATGAGTAAAACATAAGAAATTAAACTTGATATGTATTATAAATGATATATAAATTTTAGAGCAAAAATCCAAGTATATTGGGAGATATATGAGAATTTCTAAACTGTGATAGGGTATATAGACTTGCAGAATTCTTGATATTTACCCTTAAGTTGGATGACATTAGAAGAAGAATCTAGTTGATATCAAAAATAATGAAATGTAAATTTATAAGTCTAGTTTCATATAAAAAAATAATTGTTCCATTTGGAATGGTGTAACTAAAGAAATGGCAAAAATAGTGGGACTGGTTCATGAAAGGATCCTATAAATATGTTTTAAACTTTAATGTTTTAATGAATTTACTTATGCAAATTAGACTTATTAAGTGCATGTATTGTGTGTAGAGAATCCTGAGGAGGAAGAAAATCCTCAACTAGAGTAATTGAAGGAAAGTTAGTGAAGACAAATGCAAACAAGTGAGTGTATTCTACACTTTTATGTACATAGAATTGCCATTTGTTTCTTTGAATGAATTGTCCATATTGTTATTCATACCTAAATCTTTACTTGAAATTGCATTAAAAACCATATCATATTTTCTTTGACAGTGATATTATACATTGCCCGAATTCCAACAGAATTCTAGTGTTGTAGTGCTCTATTGATTTTCTTATCTATATTTTCATATCTATTAGTGAATTAAATCTTTCTCAGTGTTAATTGAACATTCTTTGAAGTACCAAAAATGGTATATTGCTATTGTCCTTAACGCAGAGATTCCCTTTTTTCTGGTGTGGAAAACACCAGATTTTGTACACAATGAAGTGACCCTTGCTAGGAGGGGTTTTGAATGCCCTAGCCGTAAGGTCTAGCTAACCTTACGTTGTGGTATGGCTCCAAAAGAAGAGCCTCTGCCACTAGTGAAATTGTTGATGAGTAGTGTTGATAAATTCCGCTCTCATCTAGTGAATCCAGATTTTTACTGAACCTCAGTTTCAGTGATATCGATATTGCCTACATTGTTATTGTTCTTAATATTGTCATTCTTTCTACTGAACCTTAGTGCCAGTGTTATTGATATTGCTATTCTTTATACTGAACCCTAGTGCTAGTGTTATTGATATTGACTTTACTGCTATCGTTCTTAATATTGCCATCATTGTTATATATATCTATATTGAATCCTTGATCTTATTGTGAAACCAAATTGTAGTGAATCGAGTGAACCGACCCCATATGCATAGTTGTTTAGAATGCATTCACTAAGTTTTACTCACTTCCCTTCCCCTATTTTTTTTTAAAGGAATAGAGGTTCATCCGTGCAGCTCAAGTTTAATTATTTACTTGATGCTAGAAGTCAATGTAAAGAAAGGATAATGTATTTTGAAGATTGTATAATTAGTTGTAAGAAAACATATGTAAATTAGTGTGATATCTAGATGCTCCATGGTACCTAAGAAATATAAATTAGTGTTGTAAATTATCTAATATGTATAATGATGCTAGTGAATGACTTAATTGATTATGTCGTATAAAAGTGCAGTGCAGTTAATTATTGAAGAGTGAGACAGACCTTGAAAATAAATCATTATATGCAAGAACAATATTGGGAGGGTTTGTATTAGTTATGAAGTTGAGGATATAAAGGAGGAAAATTATTAGAAGTGTAATTTGTCTTGCAGGTTTCGTGTTCTGGGGAGGTTATATGTACTGCCGACTTGCTGTCGGAATTGTATTGGTTTCATTATATGATCGGGTTCTACGGGTTTTCGGTGGCCTTAGGCCTACCCATGCCCTAGGATCATCCATCCCGAAAGTGGGATGTGACAAGTTCCTACTCCAGACTTATTCTCACTTGACTTTGACAAAAGCCATTGTGGTGAAAGAGGAATAGGATTGTCAGATGCTAGAGCATCTGCAGTGAAAGGAAAAGATTAGACCATCTAACAAGACTGCATATATAACATCATTGCCACTATACAAACTAGACAATTTCAGAGATGAAACAAAAGCAACATTGTTATGAAGCCTTGCCCTCACTAATTGTTGCTTGAATGAAAGACTTTGACAATGTAATCCAACATACATTCCATATTGTGCTTGAAAAGAGTTTTACTGGTTTACAAACAAAAAGTGCAAATAAGCAGCTAATTTTACTCAACTAGATGAATATGAAATGCATTATCTTGTAAAAGATTTAAAAAGATAAAAGGAGGCAAGATTCTGAAATTGTATGACTATAGAATCTCCCTTGATAAGTAATTGATGACCATAAGTCATTTACCCTCATTCAGCTTGCTCCTTAGGACAGGGAGAAAATTCCATACTAGAAGTTAGCTCACTCTATGGGAAACAATTAGAACAGAAGCAAGCCAATAAAAAAGCTACTCATAGCCAAAAACTATAAGTATATGCACCAAGTTGAATTCAGCAGCTTGAGTACTAAAAAATGCAAACTCATTTGAGAGAGAAAGGGCAATGTCTTTGATCAATCTAAGATCGTGAAAAAGAGATTGAGTTGGACTTTTGATACTAGGTCTAACTTTGAGTGGTTTACTTTGTTCAAGCATGCAAAAAAGATAAGACAACATCAAGAGGCCATGCCTTGGCTTGGCAAGGACACTCTGATGCTTAAGTTAGTAGCAGTAATGGAGTTCAAGGAAAAAGATGGCTTCCCAAAGATCAAAAAACTTTAGGGAGGAAAAAGAGATGAGGAGTTGTAGAAGAAGCTACCTGAAATTGGTAATACCTAAAGTCTTTTATACTTGGTGGATACTCTCTCTAATTTGGTGGGTGATGGATGTGACTAGGAGACATGCCCCACCATGGCAGACTAGGCTATCATGACTTTGTATCTCACGTGGGGGTAGGAGTCACCCTATAGCTGACACAAAGTGGCAGTTGGACTGAAGTCAGAAATGTGATAGGTTACTTTCTCCAGTGGAGTAGTCCTTCGCTACGAGAGCTCTTCGTAGCTGGAGAAGCGATCCATAGATGGAGATCTCTTCTCCGAAGAGGTATAGTCAAAGAGATACTTGCATGGATTCCCTTCGACTAGTGTAAGAGTGGTCTTGTTATATTAGGTTTTTGTGGGCCCCTTGTGAGCATAGAGCTTGTTAGGCTCTTCTAAGTGCAATTATATTCCTTGAGAGATTAGTCTTGGGGCCCATTAGGCCAAAAGGTGGACCAAGCCCAGAGGTTGGCCAAGCTTAATTAGATCCAAATGACATGTCCAAATTTTACCCTTATTAGTAATAAAATAGACACAAGAGTGACTCAACTAGTGGCACAAAAAGCAAAATCATAATCTGGTAATTGTTGAGATACTCGTAAGTATACAAATTTGGTATCTGGTGTCCCACATAACTACTCATGCTCCATTGTGTTATATATTCTAGACACGCAGTCTTTAAATTTCTCACTGATGAGAAACACCAAAAATTAGATATTTAAATGTATATGTATGATAGAAAAATAATAAAAGGCTTTAGTTAAGGCCGCCAATCTTAGACAACTCGCAGTATTCCTCATCGCTGCTAAATCCAAAAACTAAACCATGAACTATCCAAAAAAAAAAAATCTAAAAGTTAAAAAAAATGGAAACACGTATACTTTTGCATTCCCAGAGATAAACCTAAAATCCTACCAGTAGTAGTAATAGCAAGAAAATCATCAATCAAAATCAACACCCAGTTGCAACAAAAAACAAAACCTCCAGTATGGTCATCAAAATCTTGAAAATAGCAGGCATAGCTCGAGTCCTAGAAGAAGCTAGGGTTTTGGGTTTTTGGACGACACTCAAAATAAAAAAAAACTCGAGAAAAGAGAATCGAATAAGAGATTCTGTGCGTATAGAGAAATGAGAAGTGAAATTACCTTTGGAGATCTAGTCAGGAGGTGCAATGGAGAGGCTATGATGAGAATCAGAGACAGAGTTGCTTGCCATGGATGATCGGTGTGAGCTAATGGAGAGAAAGAGAGAGAGCCAAGAAAACCCTTTTTGTTGCTTTTGATTGCTTATAGCGAGGTGAGAAAAAGGCGAATGAAGAAAAATGGAATATAGTTTTTTTTTTAACCAAAGGGAATATAGGTTAATGGGAGAAAGATAAATGAAAAGAGAGGTGTGATTTAGGCAACTGAGTTTGTTTTATGGTTAATATTGGTGTTTGCTCAGATGTGGAAGTGAAGCTTTGGGCGGTTATCAAAGGGTTGATTCTCGCTCAAAATAAAGAAATTCGAAGATTGATCCTTAAAGTGGATTCCAGGCTTGTGGTGAATTGGCTTAATAAATTTGGTTCTAACGAAGGCCAGCATTCCAATCTTATTCGTGTGTGTAGATTAGGGATAGTAGCAGGGCAAGTATAGGGCGGGTTTCCCATTACCCGGCCCCGCTCGGCCAGCCCTTTTTTTTACCCGTCCCGCCCCGTACCCATAGTGGAGCGTGGACGGATTAAATGGGTATACTTGTTTACTCGCCTGTTTTAATTTTATTTTCATTGCAATTTATGCTAAGAAAGCAGTAGGTTATACTTTTTATTTGGTCCCTAATTGCTATTTGTGTGATCTATAGTTAATGAAATTGTCATTTACCAATTATGGATCAAGCCTAGCAGATACTGATTAGAGACTGTTAATAGTTTATAGATTAACTAAAACTTACGTGTTGAAATTGAAAGATAATTGGAACAGATGGCCTCAAATTCAGCATGCTCTCTAAATTTTTAAAGCAGCTTTTCAAAAAGTCTCTTTCAATTTAAGTGAGCCCACCACTAAGTCAAAACTTAATTAATGTATATATATATAATTATCATTATCATTATATTAATCAAAGTAATAATAAACTATTCTTCCTTAACAAAAAATAACTTACAGAAATTGATGAATCCAAACAGAAATTCAAACCCAACAGTCCCCCTCACCGTTTCGACAAGTAGATATTTCACCAACAATTTCTTAAGAGCGTACCTGCCTAGTGGATTAGAGTGAATCAAAGATGAGTTCAAAGAACATATAATCATTTTAACAAAAGTAGACTTACCGAATGGAAGGATGAGCGGTAGAGGCCAGAGAGAAATGGAAGGAGATGAAGGATGAGCAGCGACATAGAGAAATTGAAAATAAGATTAGAGTTTAGGTTGGGTTTCTATAATAATAATAATAATAGTCGGGTCGGGTCGGGTCGGGTCGGGTCGGGTCGGGTCGGGTATATACTTAACCCGTACCCGACCCAAACCTGTAGTGGGTTTTAATATTAATACCCATATTTGCCCCACCATTAAATGGGGTAGGTAAAATCCAACCCATTAGGGTTGGGTCAACCCAAATACCCATCGGGTCATATCAAATTACCATCCCTAGTGTAGAAGAATATTGAGTAGCTTTGAGGAGATCACTACAAGAAAGTAGCAAATTAGAGAATATGCTTCTATAGTAGTTAATTAGCGACTATATTAAGGCGACTAGTAAAATATTACACTTTAGTGACTATTTTGCGACTAAATAGTCGCTAAAGGTACCGCAAAAAAATGGCGTCACATTTAGCTACTAAAATTTAATCGCAAACTAGTCGCTAATTAGAGACTAAGACAATATAGTCGCTAATTTGAGACTAAGTGCTGGCGGGAGAAGGAAGCTTCATTAGTAAAGTCTAATTTTCACGGGTATTTTACATTAGGGCAGAGTACAATATTCAGGAATATACCACAGGACTGGACCAAAATACCAAGTTGTTTTAGTATTGTACTGTAAAAATATTGAACTGTTTTAGTATTATACTGTAAGAAATTTGAGACTTATGACGAGAACCGTACTGAATTGTATCAAAAATTTTAATTGGTACGGTACTAATTCTTAGTCCAGTACCGACTTGAATTAAACCATGCTGAACTCTATTTTACACGAGAAGTGTGGTGAGATGTTAGGAGTTGCAGTGATGGGATTATCTGTTTTCCCTCTTCTTTTATTTTCTGGTTATAAGGGAAGAGGAGTAGTGCGTAATGCACCATGTTATGCTCAAGTTAAGGTGGACTTAACTATACAACTCTCCATGTTCGCGTTTTAAACACGGCGCAAACGTACTCATGTGATATGGTTCAGGGCTGGCTCCAGTATTTTGGAGGCCCTAGACAATTCCAAAAAATAAGGCTCTCAATCTCTCACCTCTCTATACAAATATTTTTTTTAATAAATCTGAAATTTAGTAAATTTAATAAATTTAAAATGCAATATAATAATTAATTCTTAAATACCAATAAATTATCAAAGATCCAATAAATTAACTCCAACTTATATATTTTTTTTGGTAATAAGAGTCAATATTATTAATAATGATAAAATGGGGAAAAATATAACATTGAGATGCAACTTACTCAAGCCAATAGACTATTCCAAGTACACATGAGAGAAATCTAAGCATCTCAATGATATGTAAAAAAATTCTTAAGAATCTCAATACAACACTAACTACAGTCCATAATCATAAACCACACATGATGCAACAAATGAAATCAAATAATACATAACTAAATCTAAGAAAAAAAAGTTAATACTCTTCTCGCTTTTTGGTATGCAAAAATTTCAATTAAATCGTTGTGATCAAGTTTAGCTGCCATTTTTTTTTCTCAATAGACAATATGGTCAAACTGTTCAATCTCTCTTGTGACATAGTTGATAATTTTTTTTTTCATTAAACAATAGAGAAGATGAAAGGGTGAGGTAAATAAAGACAACTTTGTCCAAATAAGAAAATTAGCTCTATATTAACAAAACCCTTGAAAAAATTTAAAAATATGACTGCCTAGGGCCTCCCCTTAGAGCTGGGCTTGATATTGTTAAAAGACTTAAAAGTGGAACGCCTCGAACTGACTGCGAATGCGAGATTAGGGGTGTAAAATAGCTGAGTTTTGGAGTACTCGAACTCGAGCTCGATCCTAAAAACTCGAGCCAAGTATTGAACACCTTAAATTCGAGCTCGAGCTCGAGCAAAATTAACGAGCTCGAACTTAATCAAGTCGAGTTCAAGCTTAAACGAGTAAGGGGTTAATTGAGTCAAATCAAGTCGACACAGTACCAAGCATAAACTTGACTCGAGCTCGACTTAGCTCGTTTAGAATTGATTAGGCTCGACTCGACTCATTTAGACTCGATTAGTAATATATAAAGAGTATAATGGTAAATATATAAAAGCTCGATTAGGCTCGCGAGCCTATCGAGCCTAGTAATATAGAGTTTAAACTCGACTTGTCTAGCTACTTGAACTTGAGCTCGACTCGACTTACATCGAGTCAATTTCGAGTAATTTTCGAGTCAATCCCGAATAGCTCGCGAGTTGTCTTGACTCACCTACACCTCTATGCGAGCCACACCGTAACCTATACTATACACTTTGCTAATTATTAGTACTTTAGTCCCATAAAATATTACTTGAGAGCTCAGACTTTGATTTACTTGGTATTACAATCGGATTAAATTAATAAAAAGTTTATTTTATTTATAAATAAAATTTTATATTTAGAATTTTAGATATTAATAATTATATAATTCATTCACGAATAGGAAAACATATTATTAGATAAAAACATCCTTATTAATTTTTCATATTTTCTAATTTAGACATCTATTATTATTATTGAATAAGAAAATCTTATTATAGTATGATTTATATTTTATTATTATTATTGTATAAGAAAATATTATTACAGTAGGATTTAGATTTGTAATATAATTTCCTATAAAAAAACTCATTCATCACAATTTTACATTATTTATCAAATTTTAAAAGTTAGTTGGGTTTTTCACAAATTCTTTTCATTTAATTTCAATCTTAATATTTTTTTTTAAAATTTAAGTTATTTATATATCATGCTAATGGAAAGTACGAATTCAATTTTTTTTCTTTTAATTATTTTAAATTAAAATTTTTAAATATTAATCATCTTTCTATACAATTATATTATTAAAAAAATATATATAATTGTCCAAAAACTAGAATTATGGTATTCAATTTTTTTTTTCAATTTTAGCCTAGTAATTTATTTTATTTTTTATTTTTAATTAATTATCACTTAAAGATAACATTGTGATCTATATGCAAATATACTTGGTATATATTTTTTTTATTATTTATTCAATTTTACATCTATTTTTTTAATTCAATAGAATTAATCATAAACATTTTATAGGGACAATGTATTAATTTATTGTCACGACCCGATTTCCTTCGAGCCGCGACGATCCTAGGGCATGGGTAGGCTTAAGGCCACCGAAAACCCGTAAGAACCTCATCGATCAATCAATCAATTATCTATATCCATATCATGTAATCTCCCAAGATCGGAAACAACCAACTATATCAATCCATTCCCATCGATACCATTCATAATTCAAATGAATTGTCATCTTACAAATGTTTAATGTTATAAGGCCCACAATACTATTTCTTTACATATTTCATTCAATACACTACCATGAAGCATCTATATTTGAATAATCATCTATACAAAAAGAATTAATAGATAATGAGCTATTACATTAATCACTTGAGTTTTCGAGGAGTGGAGAAGAAGAACGCCTCGGGAACTTAACCGATAAATCAAAGCTCACCTGTAAAAATATAGAATCGATAATGAGATAAGGCAGTGAGTAAAGATTATACTAC